>JABSMS010069885.1:0-20779 GCA_018902275.1 Aleiodes sp. PSUC_FEM 10030003
TTTCAAAGAAATATAAATTTTTGATATTTTTGATAATATATTTATTTCCATACGGGGGGAAGTACTGAATATCATAATAGAGCTTCGTTTCAACATCTAGCATTGGAAAAACTTATTGTTCTGAACTTCATGAAATTAGTTGCGTTAGAAGGAGTATAGAAAATAACTTCATCAAAAACAGAGTTGGATAACCATCTAACGTTTGTGGTAAGCCGTGACTATATGTTGAATACTATAAGCTAAGCGGTTTCAGCACAATTTAGAAAAAAATATGTAGCACAAGCTTGTTAATTCGCAAGACAGCTTGACATCTTCACCTCACTACTCGCAAGCTACACTCAACGCGTTCTAATCCTTACCACAAAGTTCATGATCAGCCTTACCTCCGATACTTCAATGGACATGTAAGAAAAACGCACGGCAAATCAGATTTTGGGAATAATTACACGAACGTGTATTACTCATGGAAGTGTTTCATGAGAATTTTTTTTTAATAAAAGATTGGACTCTCTCTTATGCGAATCGTTCTAATCCTTCAGACAATAGTATGTTATGCACCAAGGGCGGGAAAAAGGTAAAGCAGACAAGAAATTGTCGCCCGAGCGAAGCGAGGGCTACAAATTCTTGTCTGGGGCACCTTAATCACGGCCGAGGTGCATATGTTATTTTTCCAGCACCCTGAGATAAAAAAGTTATTTCTCATGAAATGTCTTCATACGAAATGCGCTTCTTAATTGCGATGCTAGAGGGAGTCAATGGATTGGTGACAACCGTTTGTGTCTCGGACTAAAACATCTCGGGAATTATATCTCATGGTATAACATCTCGTAGGTAAATGATCTCAAACTGTAATATCTCGTGTAAAATAATCATAATATTGATGAGATAATAATGATCAAGCGGTTTCTGTTATAAGATTTTGTCTATTGAGATGTGATTTCTTGAATTTTCTACAAAATTGAAGAAATGCTCGATTTTTGCGGATCAATTTGACATAAATTTTCATCGCCCACCAAAATTCCTCAAAGATCTGCACTTTTCAGAATTATCCTTTGCGAATTTTACACAAAAGTTTTCGACAGTGTTTGAAGGAAATTCGTTGAAATAAATTAATATTGAGAAGCAAGAAGATAGTTACTGTGTAAATAAAAAATTTATTTTCCACGAAATATAAAAATCAGAAATTCGTCAATGTGACCTACAGTTTAGTCTACTAATTTTCATTATTCTATTTTTGCTATCCATGACTGCATAACACTTGAATTCTAGTTATCCGATAATTATTCAATTCGTAAGTGTGCGAATATCATGAATTATTGAATCACATTATTGTTAATCTCTGACGATCAGTTTTAAAAAATACGCAAAGTCCTAAGAATATCAAAAACATCAATTCAATAAAATTCTTCGTCGCAATTAAAACGATAGTAACAAATAATTCAGTCTTCGGAGTTTGCCTCTATTATAAAGTCTTTCAATAATAGAAATGAAAGGAAAAACTTAAAAAAAAAATCGTTTTTAATGAAAAAAAAATTACTAATGAATTTTTCTATAACTCTGTGAATCTACAAAACCATCACATGATGGTATAATCCCGTGAACTGCGTGAATAATTAAAAACCGCGATGAGCACTAATTAAATATGAGACCGCAGTGTAAATTAACCGCACAATTTCACAGCTTCACGAAATAAAAAATTAACATTTGATGGAACAATAGTAAACCCGGCTGAATTACCTCGAATTAACCAAAAAGATTCCCTAATCCTTCCTCATAATTAAAACTCTCGAAATGGAAAAAAAATATAATTTAAAATCAACCCTCAATAATCATCAAAGTGTTTCATTCCCTAATCAACTCCACTATTAAATGGTATCACTCATTATCTCATTGTTTAATCACCCAAATTCTCATAGTGCTCCTTAAAATTAATCCTATATAGATATACTATTTCGTCGTAAATTGTCTCGCTGGTAAATTTTCCAAGACATTGCGGGTTTCACTCGAGTAAAATAGGGTTGACGTTTCTTGAATTTTACGGTGACTGAGTAGAAAAATCAACATAAGAGAAAAAAGGGAAACAAAGAGCCCTCGAAACTATAACCGACATCCTTCACCATCATTGTCTTTTTCCATTTACACCACTTTTTTTTTCATTCAAGGCTTCTCTTCCATTTCAATTGTTTTACACCCATCCATTGATATCACACTTGAGTGAATTTATTTTTATAGCCTTAAGACAACAGGCACTATGGTTATTGGCAGTATCGTCTTGTTCGCACCGCCAAATACCTTATTTTCGCATGGGTTTCAATCCATTTTTTATTATTATAGACGTTATCATTTTTTTACAATGAAACAATGTCACATTATATCGTATTTTCATTTTTTATACTTATAATGTAGATGAAAAATGAAAAATTGCTTTTCGATCTTCACAATGTAGATAAACAATGAATTTAAAACTTCTTATTCGTCGCTAAATTGATGTTTTTATTTCATGGCCTTAATCTCCTTGTCTCTATTTACCGTTTTATTCCTTTAAAAAACATACAAATTTTCATATAATATTTCGTTTCGTTTTTTATACTATCGAAATTTATTCCTTTTATAAAAAAAATTCCGAGGATCGTTTGTGTCGGTAAGAACAAATGCTGCTCGCGGAGAATGTTTTTTAAGGGTAATATAAGGATAACAAATTCAGTGTTAATGCGTAATATGCATAAAGACATTGCGGTAGTATCTCAGCGTACTCAACGATACTTGATCCCATCATTCTTTCGATGCTATATTGAAGGTATCGTTATTATTTTTGTGAATTTTTTTTTTATTTTGAAGAGGTCGCCTTCAATGCAATGATACAAAAAAAAAGGAAGTAAATAAACAAAATTCGAGATTATTATAAAATATTCGTGGAAGAGTAGTAACTGCACGGAGAGAAATTCCCAATAAAAAGTATCGAACTTTCCTTGCAAACGCGGGACATTTAACTAGGTGTACAAAAAAAGTAATAAGAATTGACGAAAAATTAATAAGCATAGATGAAAAATCCATGAATTCACGCAAAATTTCTACGAGGATGGTTCATCAATTTTTGACGCGCTAAAAGTGCCATTTTTTATGCACTGTTATTTTTTGATGAATTCTTGCGAAAAAATTTGGAAATTCAGGAACCAACCGATAGAGTTCGCATTCCGCTAGCTCTTCATATTGCCGACCGTTTTCGAAGTTCAATATCAAATTGGACTCGAAAATTGGAAAAGAACTGAATTCTTAAAGTCCCTTGGTTAAAGTTCATGTTCATTCTATTATAAAAATGACAATTAGATTGGGTATTGAGGAAGCGAAATTTTGATAATTTCGGAATGGTGAATTATTTGTAATTGATATATCAATCAGTACTTTTTCCATTCTCGTCGATTGATCCAGTAACTCCATCCTTAACAAAATAATCCGTGATTTTCATTGTTGTAAATAATATTTTTACGATAAGATTTAATATTAATTAATTTCATTCCAATGGAGCTTCCTGATTCTTCTTTCATATGTAGATGTATAAGAGAAATTCGCTTTTACTTTCTTCCATGGCATTGCTGTTGCCCCAAAAGTGTCATGTGCAAGATTTCATAAGGATTATTTTCCTGATGGATGTTTTCTCGGGTGCTCATTCTTTGGGATTAATTTCCATAGGATATTATTTTTAGGATGAATTGACAGGGAGTCGCCTCTTATCAGTGTCAAATATGGCCTTCCTAATAAAAGATTATCGCTCGCAATTGCTAAGAAATTATGGGGCTTACGGGATCTGCTTTGTAGCCTATTGAATTCTCTTGAAAATAAGTTTCGTGGTATTTTCTCCAAAACTTGTACTTTTTGAAGATATTGGCACGCTGAGAGAAAGACAAAATTTTTATGAGGAAATTTCACTTGAGTCAAGAATATTTTTAGTCAAAAATTCTGAATGAATAAATTCCTTGATTTGAAAATGAGATGAATATATTAAATTTATGTAGAACCATTTTCAATTCGAGAAATTGTTTCGTTGCTAATTTTCAAGTAAAAACTTTCTTAACAAAATTTCGTTTTCCCCTGTCTGCAGGGTATTTTTCAAATTATCTCTTCTCATCATCTCGCTACTTGTTTGCCGATTGGAGCATGAGAAATTAAAGTTTCCCTCCGTTAAAAATTAATGTTTTGCTGCGTTGCAACGATCCAAGAGAACATGCCCCGGTGATATTAATATTTGAAGAACATTTACATTTTGTAAAAGGACATATTCCATTTCCCATTATATTTTTCTCATAAAGTATATGATAATATTTTTTATCATTCGTTATTGCAGCACGGTGCATGTAGCTGTACGCCATTGAAATATACACACGTCGGAATTGGTTCCCATTTATCATTGAATCAAGATCTTGAAATACCATACTGTGGCAATCCCATACTTGCAATGTCATACTGTTATTTGATTCAAGGCAAGTGCTTGACAATACAAAATGATCCACCAAGTGAGATGCAATACGTTTGTGAGATTGACTGCAA
Organism: Aleiodes sp. PSUC_FEM 10030003; assembly: GCA_018902275.1. NCBI lineage: Eukaryota > Metazoa > Arthropoda > Insecta > Hymenoptera > Braconidae > Aleiodes > Aleiodes sp. PSUC_FEM 10030003. The sequence goes on from JABSMS010069885.1 coordinate 4,546, forward strand.
ACCCATCGGCATAACACCAACACCGTGTATGATTGGGGATTCAGTGAGAAATCCTTGTATCGTACCGTGTTCACAAACTATTGAAAATCCATGTCAATCTGATAATTTGATACCGACTAAAGGGCCAACTGAACAGGTGATTGTTGAGCCAATATGCCTACCGAATGTGAAGCGGAATGGATTGTAGAAGACAGATGAATCATTTTCTGGATAACTGAATTTTCTGGGGATTTTTTTTCTCCTCTGTTTTTCCATTCTCTTCGCTTTTAAATAAAGAACAAGTAACTGACAGTCGATGCTGTACATTTCTGTCACGCAACTACTTTACCTAGAGATTTTCTGACGTATTGACTGATGGTAAGCTCTTACCATCAGTCGATAAAACAGATTTGTCCAAGCAGAAGGAGCAGGCAGCGCTGTGGACGTGCTTTAAACCTACGAATCACTCTGCTTTACCAACCGTTCACCCTAACAGTTTCCACAAATTAATGTGGGAACGTGAACCGAAGGCTCTCCCAATCGTTAATCTTTGTTTTCTCTCTAAGAATGTGTTGAAGTCTCGATAACCACAGAATAATCAACAGGGATTTCACTGGAAAGCCATAAGAATTGAATTTAAAATAAATTCCTGTAACACAATCGTCTAAATTCCTCGCTCCGTCCATGAAAGGTAGGTGCAGGTAAAATTGACCACCAAAAGTAAACCATTCTACCGCACAACATCCTTTTACCAAACAGCCCTCTGCTTGTCAACAAAAAAAAGAAAATAAATGGTGGGGAAAAGAAACACACTAACCAGAAAGATGTAGTAAAATTTTATGGCACAAGGTACCGGACAAGCAATATTCAACCCGTTGTATTTCAGCATACAAAATGTGCCTACCCAACGAATTTGAAAAGCACAACCTCGAAACTCTCTCGGTGTTTCATCCAAATAACACGCAATTCGCTATAATCCTTTCTGCCTCTTTCGCTCCCCGAAACCCTTTTTTTTCTTATCCTTCGCTTCTGGACGTAGATACTTTCTTCTTGAAATTCTTGCGCATTGGAGAGAACCGCCTACTCAATCTCGCAGTCCTATCGAAAAATTATTACATAGAGACACGAAGCTTCACATCCGCGATTTATGCAATCGCATCTACTAAAACGGATCAAAAAAAAAAGTTAACGAGGTTAATGACAGTTGTTAATACGACATAACAAATACTGATCAGATCATGAATACATAAGTGCAAGATACTCTATTGTAGAGACATAAACCGAAGGAACCAAGTAGTAAATCATTACCGATTTATTATGACTCCACGTTAGATATGAAAAGTACAAGTAATTCATAGTTTATGCATACAGAGCATTTATTAGTTCATAAATGGTATCTTTATTCATACAACATGACGATAGTTAATAGTAAATTCTAATAAATTTTATGGCTTAATGAAACACGAACATTTCATAATTATCAAGTTAATAAAAAAAATCTGATGAGAAAATTACAAAGTTATAATTTTTATAAAATTGATAATTGCAGAGAAAACTTGTGAATAGTTTTCATAAAACCTGTTGATTGGTCAGGAAAAGTGGATACATTTGTATCCACGATTACTGCCACATGAATTTTCTCATCTGATGCCTCCTTGACTTCCGCAAAGATCCGATCTCTTGCGGTTGGATGGACGAGGGTCTAATCTCTAGCCAAGTGTCTGACGCTTTTACCTGCCGCGCTAACCCTTTATAAACCTTTCCAATCTTTTTTTTCTTCTTTCTCATTTCCCCCCGCTTAGAAGAGCCCTCTTTCACCCAACTCTTTAATTTCCCTCGTTTTTAATAGAAAAACATCACGTGTTTCTCACGACCTGAAAGTAATTATTGAAAAACTTTGATTCAGCACCACACGGAACGATTCTCCCACAAATAATTACGGTTGAGTTTGATAAATCTGCAATATGTTGTTTATTCGGTAGGAAGTGATGCACAAATATTGGAAATTATCCGTACTGAGAATTTAACGTCAATTGAGGAATGCACAGGAAAATTACATGAATTATTCGAATTTTTCTGATTTTTTCTATTCCTATTCTACCTTTCCTAGTTTTCGATTATGTTATACTTTTTTCATTAGGGGAGAATAGGGTAATGCCGGTCACCTGAGGGAAAATCCTTGTACTTTTTTGTGACTTCATTTTCAGATATTGAAAAAATAACATAAGTGGAGAAAGGTATTCTTCCATCACTTATTGCTTATTCGAATTCAACTAATATAAAAAGTTTTTTCCGAAGAATCATTTTAATGAATACTGGATTTGACCGGCATTACCCCTATCTACGGGTAATTCCGGCCACGCGTGGTTTGATATCGATTTTATAATAAAAGTTGATTTCATTCAAGCGAATTGAAGAATAAATTTGGGCAAGTGAATGAATAAGTCAACATTATTTATTCAACAAACATCAATGCAATATTTCAACTTGATGAAATATAAAATCTTATTTCCGGCAGTCAGTTTCTTAGATCGCGCATGATACAAAACTTGATTAATTTCTTTGATCAATTTTTCATGGATTCAATGAAACGAAATTTTTCATACTTTCTTGCCTCGGCAGCTTCGGTTACATTGAAGAATTTCGGAGTCGAACTATTTTCAAATTCAGTTGTTTTTGAGGTGACCGGAATTACCACTGGCCGGTATTACCCTGTCCTCCTCTATTGTTATGATGGATATACATATATTTTTTTATTATATAGGCTGAGAACGATTTGAACCCTCGTAGCGCTCAATACGCACGCTAAATGCTTCCTTTTCTTTTGGCGCCAAATTCAAATGTTCCATTTAAAAATTCTAACGCTTTTCAATGTGCAATATCGAGGATACCGCGACATTAAGGCACGCGCAAGGGCGCTTTTGGTTTCTGACCATCTTTTCATTATAAACGGAAGCAATTCGCCCACATAAGCCGCTAATTCGTGCGTAGCAAACCCCATTATCTGTTTTTCGTGCCACATTCAAATCTCAAACGAATTCCGATGATTCCCTTATGATGATTCTTCATGCAATATCACACAATCAAAACGAGTTGAAAAGTTTTTTCGTGAATACCGTTTTTATTGACTAAAATGAACCCTCCAAAAATGGTTTTCCATGAAAGGATTTCTCTATTGGTGTTCGCGATTCTTCATTATCCTCCATTATAATGTGTATTTGATTTTATTCCTTTTTTTTAAATTCAATCATCTCCCGATTTCGAGTCTCAAGGAGTCTCGAAATGTAATATATTATCTCTCAAATTTAATAAAGTATTGGCACAAATTATTGAGATATAGTTTATTTATAGTTTTTCATATCTTTCGCTGAATTTTTTGGCACCAATTCTCCTCGCACGTCATTGGCTTCTTTCATTATAACCCCTTCAGTTTCATCATCTTTGAAACTGACCGTCTCTTTGTCACTATTTTTCACAATAACTGCCTCTACTTCACTATCCGTCATAATCACATTTTTCACATAAATTTTCTGAATATTTTTTGTACTAATTGATTGTAATGCGAATTATTGTCATTGCGCAATCTGATGCAATGACCAAAAGACTCAGGAAAAACACGTATGCGAGGAACTCTGATGTATGCATATATGCACTGATGTGGGTAGTAGACATATCGTAGTCATATTCGCTTTATGGCAGAAGGTCATATGCGCCACTTTGAAATCGAAAATTCGAGTTGAAGGAAAAATTTCGTACATGCACTTCTCTCGGAGATGTGAAATCTCGACGTTTTGGGTCTTAACCCCTTTAACCATACATTTTTTTGAATGATCGTATGATCATGAAAATTTTTACTTGGAGGTTTTTGGGGTCACTAATCACGAATCCGTTATCAGATTCGCGAGATTCGAGATGATGGCTTCAGGATGGTGGAAACCGAAATTTGAATCTCGAATTTCAAAAATCTGATATTATATTCGTAATCAATGGCCCCAAAAATCCACTCTCCCTAAATTTCAAGTTATTTCCTCGGAAAGATTCTTCAAAAATGAATTTTTCCGGAAAAAACGTCATCTTTTCTAGTTTATTTAGTCACAAATCTTATATTATAAATAATTATGCTAATTAGACGGTATTTCCATGTTCTTTCATCACTAAAGTAACTAGGAAGTGCTGAAAATCGGATCGGGACGCGTTAAACAGTGAATGAATTGGAGAAATTCAAGGAAATGGGGATGGTAACGTGAGTTACCACCATGCTTCAAAGGGTTAAAGAGTCAATTGAAGGTAACTTTGAAGATGAATTTTTTCAAAAGCGAATACGACAGTTTTGCACTAACACGGTTTCTACGGCCTTTTTCCATACCGAAAAAGGTCGCAATTTCATTTTAAGGGAAATAGATGAAAAAAAATTGTCAAAAAATATAAAATCGTAAAATGAATGAAATTTACGAAAAATCCTAAATATTTGACGATCACATTAATTCATAACTGGAAACAATAATAATAATATGGGTTTGATTGAGAAAAAAAGAAAAAACGAACTATCGAAAATTTAAAATAAATAATAATACTTTGAAGAAGACATTGATATATTTCTTCTAGTTTGTACGTAATAAATAAGTATTATATTTACAGTTTTCTTTTTTTAGCATTCCTTCCATTTTCATTAAAAAAAAATCTACCACCTTGGCCCATGTGGAAAAAGGTCGTATGAACCACTTTACTAGAATAAGGTCGTATTCGCATTAATAAAATAAATTATCTCAAAAGTTACCTTCAAATGACTCCTTAGAGCCCAAAACATCGAGATTTCACGTCCCCTACAGGAGTGATGTACGACATTTTATAAGCACGCGATAGAGCTTATTCCACTGGGATTAGTTGTGGACTGTGAGGGAACCCAATTAGAAATTCAGATTCTCTGTTCCTTCTCTTCAATCGTTCATGCCCATCTGATGCTTCTCTTGGTTCTCTTAACGAATTTTTACTTCTCTTTCCGGTTTCTTATGGTACTCGCAATTTCAGATTATCAATCATACTCCTCTTGCTTCTCTATTGAGACGAAATGCAAACGGTGTTAGGGAAGGAATACCCTCCGCGATGGTTTTGTACTGACCAAAATTAAGGGTACGGCTATTATTTTTGAATCATATGATGAATTCAAACTTTCAAACCGATCAAATTACCACAATAATGTACGTCATGGGATTGAATTTTTCAGTGTTTCAGTAAGTGGCACTCGCAAATTCCCTAACTATATTCATAGAGATGTAAGGGTTTTTGAAGTGAGAGGTTCGGTAAGTTCATAAAGAAGCGCTGAAAAATTCTCCCGTGGCATATCGCTTTCTAGAAGAATCGTTACCATGAACGAAAAAAAAAGTTGGGTTATCAACTCCAACTATTGAATTATTGATTCGTTTCAAATAAAGCTCGAGCAGGATATTTGGAAAAAGATGGAAATAATCAAAATGATTATAATTCAATAATTTTCTCATATTGCGACTTTTACATGTGATGTCTGTGACCAAAGTTTATTAGAGTCAGAATTGCCCCCCCCCACCCCTCCCCCGACGGGGAGGAATTATATTTACGTTTAGGGTAATTTCTGCCACTTCGCCACTTCGGTCTGCGAGTACCAGACCAGTGGGGTAATTTTTCAACTATTTTTCTTCCCCATGTACCATTGCGTGCAATGCCATTTTGATTCTCTATCAGTACGAAATCAGCGCAGATATTTCCTTTTCTGCCAGAAGGATAAGTAAAAAAGGAGTATGCATACCTGCTCTGCTAATTCTTTGTTGGTTCTTTGTTGACGGGAAGGCGGAGGCGAATAGACGTCGTACAATAAAAAAATATTGCGTTCATATTCGTTCAAAAATGGTTTAATGATCGAAACTCACTGAGATATTTCACTGGTTCATCATTTTAACAATGAATAGTTATATAGTCGTAACTGTATCGTCACCGTAGGATCAAAGGGGTGTAAGTGCCATTTTTCCAAAGCCCCTGTTCATGTCTATGGGAGATTAATGAGATATTTCCTTTTGTTATTCGAAAGTCAAAAATGACACTTACGCCCTTTTAATTTTACAGCGACGATATGTTATTTAGTCCAAGAGAGAATAATGATTTTTCAAGACTGTCACCTAACGGAGATCCTTTCTCAATACCATGAAAATATTTCTTTCTCGATGTGAATTCCTTATAATTACCCACTAATTCATCTCAACGAATTTTTGGATGTGAGTGAACTCAGTGCGAAATAGACATGCTTTTTTTAGTATCTAGCCAGTGAAAGAAAAGTTCAAAGAAATTCAAAGAATTTAATTTAGAAATTGAAATTACCGACCATCCCATTCATAATAGTACATCATGAAAACTGTATGAAGAATGTAATTCAATGGCGTAGATTATTGTAATAATGCCATGAATTTAAAAGTTTGAATTCATCAAATGATTCAAAAGTGTTCTCCATGTCTTCAATTATTGATGTATTCAATAGAGTTCTCAACGAATAAGCTACTGATCAAAACTGAGAATAATGCAAAATCACAATTCACCAATAAACAATTTCACGAAAGATAGTATATTATGCACCTAGAGAGGAAAGAAGTTAATTTCGACAAAAATTTTCCTCCCGAGCAAAGCGAGGGTGCCGAATTTTAGCCGGAGTTGACTTTTTTCCTTCCGTAGTGCATACAATATTTTTTACATCTAGAGAGAAACGTCGTTCTCTTCTCTCTAGATGCAAAAAAATTATTCCATGAATGTTTCAACAGGATGCGTTTATTCACATGAAACGATAATAATTCCCTCACTGAGAATGCAGCGAGATGAAACTTGAATAATATCGAATATTTTTGTTTTTTGAAAAATCTCCGAAATATAAAATATTCATTTGAACATAAAAATGTTGTTGTTAACGAGGTTCGAGGGTAAAATAGTCATGACGAGATTCTAGTGGAAACTCAGTAAAACTCAGTTAACATTCTAGATTTAAAAAAAATCGCATCATCACCATTTTTCCCTCGAACTTCCTTAAAGACCATTCATTCAACAGAAGTATTAGTACAGAACTATCGCGCAGGGTAGCCACTCCCTAACGCCATACACATTCTATCTCGACGGAGAAGCAAGAGCCTCAAACGAGAAGTGTGAATAGTAATCTAAAATTGCGAGTGCCACATACTCGCATATAAGAGTACGGAAGACAATGTAAAAATTTGGGAAGAGAATCAAGGAGAGCATCAAAGAGGCATAAATGATTGAAGAGAAGTACTGGAGAATCTAGATTTCCACTCGGGAACCATCTCGAGCTTACGTAAGGCTTCCATTGCTAACATTTTTGTCAATTTAACATCAAGAGGTATGCATCGTGCATCGACATTTGATGCTTTTTCGTTGAGTACTTCGCAATTGTTATGATCCAACTCTAATCTAAGCCTAGTCCTAGTGGGAAGTGGCTGCCAATGAGTTTACTTGGGATTTCAGTGAGTGATTATAGAAAATTGGGGCAATATTCACTACTCAATGAATTTTTATTTTACCCCACTTTTTATATAGTTTCATCGGTTCCACCAAATTATTCAATAGAGTGGGTGATAGGACGTTCATCTGCCAAAAGATGGCGGCGTGAGTGCAACTTACAATGCACACACTGAGAAAAAAAGTGATCGCTGAAGCTATAGAATTATAGTAGAAAAAGACCTTGACAGTGATGGAATGAATGGTAACTATCTAAGGGATAGTTAATCTGTCAGCAAAATATTGTGCTGAGCATGAACATTATAACGACCCAATAACTATACACTTCATAGTCATCATTAGGACTCTCTGATCAATTGTATCACCGAAATTTACAATAGAAATGCCAATTTTTTTTCTTTATTTATATGGTCGCATACCAAAATGTCAGAGGATTTCTAAATTTATCTAAAATCAAAATTTTCATCTGAAACCAATATATTTCTTCAAGGTCGGACTTCTTCCCATTATCTGTTTGCCTTATGGGCCTTGTGGGATTCGTTACTAGCCACGTTCCTGTTGTGAATCCCAGGTTGCCCCAGGAGCTGGTGGAGTTTGCTTACTTCATCAGCATATAGAAAATTAAATTTTGATCTAGTGCGAAGAATTGAAAAAATGTAAATTATTATTTTTCAATTTTGTTTATATTTTGTAAATTTAATGTTTACAATTTAGTTTAATACAAAAATAATTAGCCTTAGGACGGAAGGTGACGGGCCGCACACCAAATAACATCTTTAGGGAAGTCTAGCAAAGACTAAACTTGCCTACATGATCAGTTTAATTCGGAATGAATTTCAATATTCATATGCGCACTTCACGTAACGTGGTTGATATAGTGGAGGGAAAATTTTACCTTTGGAGACAAATACGATGGTTAAGAAAACCTCTGAGATATTGGCATGCGACCCTGCACACTTCATAGTCATAATTAGGTCTCTCTGATCAATCTTATCACCCAGATTTACAATAGACATTAAGAGTAAATGCAGTGAAAATAAGTCCAATGTAAATGAAGTTGTAATGTAAAAGCCATCCTGAGTTATACAATATTACAATACAAGTAGCCTGTTCTCGAGTCGAATGAAACCTGTGAACGAAGGTGACATGGCTATAAATGACAAACTCCGTAAACGGACTGCACAGAGAGAAAATTCTACAGAAAATTATGATGCTAAGCTCCATAAAGCAGCTGCAAAATACATGCAGCTAAAAATCTTTCAGAAAAGTTCCTAAATTTTTCGCTTCGTATGGGTTGCAAATTGAACTGCACGTATCAGCCAGGTCCTATCATCTAAAGTATGAGCTTTACGAAAACATCGTCGCTGACTTTTTTGCTGAGAATTTCATGATTTACGAAAGAGACTTTATGCATGTTTTCTTCACCATCCTTCATTTTTCCAGGAGGAGCAATTAAAGATCATAAAATAATTTTCGGAAGCATCAATGATATTTCTAACTTTAGTTGTTACTCCTGGCAAATGGCAGGTAGTGGAGCAAAAATGCATAGAACTTTTCTTATAGACTCCAAAATTCTCTACAAAATAGTCAGTGACGGTAACTTCCTAAAGTCAACAGTTTAGGTGAGAGAGCCCTCCAAATACTAGTGATACCAGTAATTGTTCAGTTGGCGATTCAATCCATATATGAATTCCTTTTATCGGTGCACGAGTATTGTATGCGAAATTTGGCACCTTTCTTGTTGTTGAACGTCGTAATCTGTTGAGGTTGCTGTGAGTTCCACGGTTATAGTTCATTTTTACTTTCACGATATGGGTATTGTGCTGTGAGCATGCATAATTTTTCTCAGTGCATGTATAAATTGGATATTACGATAAAAGTACAATAAACGATTATTCAGTTCATGTGAGGGTTGTAATGACACGATTTGGGAAACACTTTCCCACAGGTGAGTCGTACAATATTTTACTGTGCATTGGTTGCATCCGGGCATTTCGGCTTTTAATGAACGCCTGTTAACACAGAGTGTGTAGCAAAAATGTATACTCAACAATCAGAATATTTGACATTGATAAAATAATGTTATGATTTTCTGTCGCGAAGAAATTCAAGAAATACGTATGGCACTGCGAAATGCTCTACTTTCCTTCTTCCCTTCTCCCATTTAGCACAGTATGAGAGTGAAAATCTAAGGCAAACCGGGATAGGGTTAATTGTCAACTTTTTATTTGTAATTTGATTAACAATTTTCGTTCGTCATTATCATTGCAATGGTTTGTTATGCAACAATTTTTTATCTATTTTCATGAATTGAAAATTGCTGAAAAATAGATTAATATAGTTGATAATTTGAGAAATTTTTGTGTTGTATTATTTCAAATTTTGATTTCCAATGAAATTTGACTCCTAATGAAATTCAACTGCCTTCCGTTCTATCGCCCCAACACTGACTTGAATATTTAAGAAAATTTCATGTCACCGCATTGGAAATTAAGGTCTCTTATAAAAGTTCAGTCCAAAGATGACCGAAAGTGTAAGGTTTTAGGGTAGGCCATTACGATTTTTGAAAAATACTATGGGACTTGCTCCAATTGATGCAAAAATAATAAAGATACTTGCGGAAAATTTTGTGTGAAGCTTCGGCTCACCATTTCTACAACTTTTCTCAATTCTCATTTCTCTCCACTACCATGTCGCATACACGAGGAAGAGATAGATAGAGATAGGTCACATCTGCCTTCTAATTGATATCTCGATAATTTCTCGATGAATTGAATATTTTTTTCATTATAAAGGTTGAGTTCTTTTTGCTTCTGTTATCGTGAGAATTTGGAATTTTTTATTCGAGTCCGACTATGAATATTTTGTAAGCACCCTAAAAATCCAGAAAAAATCAGGAGAAAGTAAACGAATATTATTGCCAAGATTTAATGTAAAAAAAATGAGGGGAAACGAAACCCTCAAAGTGAAACACAATTTCGCCAACGACGCAGTCAAAAAAACATTGCAGCGAATTCCTCATCAACCAACCAAAGTCATCGAAAATATTAGCGATTGCAGAAAAGTTTAGCCGCAAATTACATTAATGTTTGTAATTTCAAATTCATTGAATAACTACTTTTTTCCACATTCTTACATTGACTTCTAATAGACATTTTCCCTCCTCCAATGACCGCACTCAATTTATTTTTATTTCCTTCTTCCTATTGCTCAATGGAAATGAAAACCCGGAAACTCATTGGAATCAGAAATTATCCGTCGCTTATTGCCAGGTGAAAACATTGAATTAGAAATGAATAAAAAAAAATAAATAGAAAAATAAAAAATTGTACATGATCATGACCAAGCAAGGTCGTAGAAAAATTGACTCGATTAAATGTCTTGGACGGTTGTCTTCACCAAGAGATTCATCGATACTGCCCAACAGTTAACGTATGTATCTATGTATGGACCGTTCTCGTGCAGGATGCGTAACTTCCTGCATTTCAGGGTTGCCTCAGTTGCGCGCGACGAACGATCACTTGGCCAACGTGAAAAACCGGCCTCACACTCACACACAAGTTTATGCCAACCAATCTTTTTATCTTTTCTCTTTCTCTTTTATTTTCCATCTCATTCGCTCTGAGCCTCCCTCTATAACCAATCTGCTTGGACAGGCTGCCCCTGATGTGGGATTTTTTTTCATCATCCAAACTTCACCAAAACATGATGGCCCGTTAAAAAACACGAAAATTGGGGAATGAGGAAGATGATATTGGAAGGGAAAAAAATTAGGGGAAATGGAACCTTTTGTCGGAAGCGGGTGGATCTTGCGTGTTTTTTTTGAGTATGTAAAAAAGTAGGAAAATCGAGATTAAAAAAAACTCCTTTTTTTATTTGGAAAATGTGCATCCGGAGTCGTGGACACTGGACCCATTGCACAACCGGAAACTATATTTCAGAAAAGCTGCACATTTTTTTTACTCTTTACAACCAAAAAAAAATGTAATCAATTATTTGTTCCATGAAAAAATTATCTTTACACGAATCTGGGATTTTTTGGAATAGGTTTTGAGGGTAAAGAATGGGAACTCTCCTTGAATTGCAAGTAAACTACTGGTTCGACAGTTCTTAACGACTTCATCTCTTCTCCGGCCAACAAAAAAAAGGAAAAATGAGAGAAAATTCGTAGGATCGAAGGGTTGATCGCCAGAGTAAAAGTTTGGACGACACAAAAAAAAATCACGAGAAGGTCACAATTTCTCCGAACGTCCTGTTGCAGAGGTAAGTATTCACGATTCGTTATCTACGCGACAATCTCGCTGGAGCATCTCGCCAAACGAATGCGGAACGAGTGGCTCATTGTTCGTACGAGCAAATCTTACCCACCACCCTCGTCTTTCTCCACTTGTTTTTCACCATTATGTTCAACCTCTCGTTTTTTGTGGCCTTATTCATCTTCTTAAGCTTCTTTCTTCTACTTCTTTTTTCACGGCACGAGGGACCGATTCATATCGATCCGAGGACCTGTCGTTAGGCGCGACATAAATCTGTTTGGGTCCTTATGTTGTCGACAATTGACGCAAGCCAGGGGGTCAACAATTGACACAAAAGAGTGCAGACAACTGTGAGAAACAAAAGAAAGCAATTTATATTTTTTCCATTCTGTTTCCCAATGGAGGAAGGAATGATTCTTTTTCTATCTCCAATCCGGAAATCTGTGAAGATTTCCGCAGAAAAACTCCGTGGAACGATTTAATGGTGAAGATGAAAGGAGATACGAAATTTTTTCACTACAATGTTTCCGTCAATAGCGATTCATTCGTTGATGAAAGATGGCGTTTGATACAGAATATTATCACCGTAGAATTAAAAGGGCGTAAGTTAGTATTCTTATAAAAAAATCGATTTAGATTCAATTTTTGTAGATTATTAAAAAAGGCACTTACGCCTCGTTGATGCTGTATCGAATTATGTTGCTGAGCAATCTACATCAATGCATCAATATCGCCAATTTTGTCATATCGAATGCAACATGAGAGAACCAAAACAATTGAACAATGCAACAAGGAAAGTAGAAATACAAAACTGTGGGAGTTTCAATTTAGTATTTAATGAAAACTTAGGGATCTGTATTATCAGTTAGAAAAACAATGATTGTCAAGAGAAAATAAGGATGTCAGTCGAATTGCTAATACTTTGTCTTGGGGAAAGAGGGGGAAGCGGTGAGTTCAGGAATGTTAGGACCCTCTTCTGTAGTCACCGGTCGACCGAGGTATTCGTAAATATTTGGCTCTCTCTATAAATTAATTATAATATTAGAAAAAAAATGATTGTGTTCTTTAATAATTTCAAATATTATGACTCCGTATCATTTTTATAAAATTGTAATTCAATGGAATCATTTTGCCGATTCATTATCCATTCAATTTGTCAAGTTTATTTCCTTCCTCAGTGTAATTCATTTGATTTCAGTTTTGTTGAGTGAAATTGAATTCAATTTCAACGTTGTATTTGAAATTTATGTTTGATGAAATAAAATGGATAATTGAAGAAGTTTTCTTGTAATATTTTCATTCCAGAACAAATTTCACTGACAATCAGAAAACCATTCTCATTGATTTTTTTTTGATAATTAAAAAATCGTGTTTCATTTTAATGTCATTGATAAAACTTTTCGTGTGATTGTTTTCGAAAATTCAAAAATTCACTTTCTAAGAAGAAAAATCACCTGTCATCAGTTCAAAGATCAACGAAATGATTATGTGTGGAGAGTACCGATTTAATGTATTAGAAAAATGAGGATATAATCATTTAAAAAAAATGTATACATCCATTAATGTATATCGATTGTGAATCGAGTCCTTGTACTGAACGCAAACGTCTAGACGCCGAGACATGGGTGATTAATGCTAGTGCAGATTGCTCCTCTTGGGTTCATCAATGGCCTGCGTGTTCCATGATTAAATTGAGTTGCTACCCTCTGTGAGACCACCAGTCGTGTCTTAAACATACAATTTATTTAACTTGCACATAATCATTTTAATTTTCATCGAATTAATAAATATTCATTAATCACCACAACATCAATATTCCGCAAATATAAAATCATCGTATTTCTATCCAATTAATTATATTCAACGATAGAAGAAAAAAAATTAAAAATAACGTGGACAATTTCAATTCGTCGCATTGAAAATCGTAAAATTATTGTCATTGTAAGTTTAACGGTTATAACTGCACTTTTATACCTTGAAGTGAAGAATAAAAGATTTTTACTTCCTGAACCAATCAAGTAACGAGCCGTTAAATTCTCAGTTTCAAGTTCAACGGAATTCCTGCAAATTGTATTTATCAAAAGCCTCCAAAAAAAAAACTTCCGTAATACAATAAATGATTTGAAAAGTTCATAATTACAGGACTCAATTACGATGAAAAATAATTTATATTCAAGAGAATGTAAAATTAATGAAAAGAAATTTCCATAAAAACCAGCCGGTAAGAATTTATTTTTATACACCTGGTGCGAAGGTGGTGCTGAAGAAAGCCGAATGGAAAAAAAATAAAAGAGAACCACTTGAGAATCACACAGTGGTTTATTGCGTGAGCCAATTCTCTTCCGGGTGGATCCTCGACAATATTTATTTGAAACGGCATATGATGATTAAAACGCAATTGGATAGAAAGGGAAGAAGTAAAAAGGAAACGTGGAATTTCGTTGGTAGAGGGCGGCAATCCGGTGTTCTGTCCCCACCCTCTCTCTCTCTTTAGCCAAATGTCTTGCTTCAGTGGTATGCGGAAGGGTTGAAGACCATTATTCGAGAAAGCTTTCATTTCATTATAAAACGTAAAACCCCCGCAACATAAGCGGGTTGCTGCGGTGCAATCCCGTTATGCTCTACCAGCAAGCTGTTTTCGGCTCCTTATGCTTCCTCGTTTCATCTCTTTTCAATTTTCAAAGGAAAAACACTTGGAGGCATATGCCTCCTCGATTTTTGTGGAAAAAAGGTGGAGATGGAGAAGGAGAGAACTTTTGTAATTTCATCAATAAAAAAAACCGTTTTACATCCTTTGCAGACGTAATACTGTGCATCATCGGTTAATATCAAAGTGGAGAATTCAATTCAGAACTCATGCACGGAGTGCATTACGTGAGCCATTGTGTTGTGCGGCGGTTATGATGAGATTGCTGAGAAAGAATGATAACGATGAATTACATCTGTTATTCATTGATGAGCAAGTCTGATGGAAGATACTGACGGTCTTTTTTAGTGAAATAAGTTATAATTTGTGGAGATAGTTTTGCGATGGGGAGAAAATTAACTCTGAAGCAACGAAAGTTTAGGGATTGTATTCACGTCATTGGTGTGACGTGTGGAGAATTAAGTCGTTGGTATTTTCGTTGTTTGAACCTTCGATAGAAAAATGTTTAGCACAACTGGTTGGTTATACGCTGAATCAGCAGTCTCACGGTGCAACATGAATCTAGCTTCTTTGTAGGAGCTGACTGACGGTGATGCACTGAAATAATTGTGCGACAAAAACTTAGTGAGGCTCATGCTAAAATTAATGTGCAACACATTATACATTTGACTTTTCATATTTATTTGACGTTATCGTTTCGCTGCTATAACCAATCAATAAGGGAGGTTCACTGTGTGTTCGTCAACAGAGCGAGTGTCAATTATTTTTGCAGGATTCGAACCCAGAACCTCAAGATTACGCATCTTCCGCTATATTTTTTAGTATTAATGAAGACAATGAAATTGCCTACTTTGTAGTTTCCCACGTTAAGCAGTGGTGCCCTCTTTTAGATTCTATAGTCTAAGGAAAAAGCGAAAGAGAGACTGTAACAACGTTCGATGTATTAAGATGTGAGAAGTAAAAACAAGTCGTTATAATAAAACAATTATTATCATATTATTTGAGTTTGGATCGAGACATTTCTTTTTACCAAATCCAACAATATTAAACATGGAGCTAGCTTATATAGATAAATGATCATTGGATAATTCTTTATCTGAAGCAACCAACCAATTTCATCCCTACTCAAAACTCAATTCATTACAATTTAAATATATTTTCTGGTGTATATTGTACTCGGAGTGAATATAATTACTTGTCCTCCCAGGACATCTCCTTAACTTCTTTCTTCCCAGAGCATCTCCTTACATTCCACAGCTCTGAAGCATTACAACTACCTTAACAATTATTTACCTCAAGAATATTCAAGTACTTCAGCAATGTTGTTTTTTCGTTAAATCTTTTTGAATGCTGGCTACACATTAGAGCCCAATTTCACCCTAGATTACAGGACATTTTTCGATGATTTTGTTTTTTAAATATTTTAGTATTAAAATTTGATTCTTCATGTTGAACCATGAGAGAATATCCTGAAAATCTAAAAAAAATTGAAAGATTTAATTTATAAGGAAGACTCTTAAGAAAAATCGAAAATTGCATTTCTTGGACATTGAGATATTTTTCCTCAAATAATTTATAAACAATAATTTTTTTACCCTCAAAAAATGGGGTTACCGAAAATTTAAACAATCTTCATTATTCATCAATAAAAAGGGAATCTTTCAAGAGAAAGTTATATATTGCAGAATGTAGTTTGAGTCATGCTGATTATCTATGAATTTAAAAAAAAAATTTGACGTGATTTTCAGGAATTTTGACATATTTATTATTACGACAGGTCAATATCTTTATTCTTCCCTACAATATTTTTGCACTTACGATGATTATGAATGCCCAACTACTCCTTATTGCCCCCCCCCCCCCC
>JABSMS010069896.1:0-20727 GCA_018902275.1 Aleiodes sp. PSUC_FEM 10030003
AAAAATATCAAGAAAATTTGCATTTATAGTTTCTTGAATTCTCTATATGTGCATATTTTTTATTTTTTGAAAAATAATTTATTTGTTGGAGATAAAAAAATTAAAAATTGTCAGATGTCTGTTATTTTCAGTATCATAATTTAATAAGTGCAACTCTTGTGTCGATTTAAGAAATCGACCGGGGTTTTTATGTGAATAAAAAGCATTTTTCCGTCAACGTTTTGAGTTTATTACTAAATCACCTAAATCACTCAATTCCACCCAATGAACTGGTATAATTTTAAACAAACCTTTTTTGTAGACGAAAATCAGAGCTGCAAAAAAGGTTTCTACAAACATTCTCTATCTCCCTTAGATTCCGAGATATTTAAGAAAAATCGCCGAGGAAAATTCGTTCATTTTGTATTTTCTCCAACATTTTTTTTTCTCTTCTACTTTGAATTATTGTGGGGCCTCTGCCAATCTCTGAAAGCTCCTCTCAGGTCCACAGACTTCACGTGATACTCACAGTACCTGGTGACGCCTCGAAGAATCCTCAACATATCACTCACCCCCAAATTCGAGCTCTTAAGACTAAGGATTTCCAGTTTAACCTGAGTCCTGAAATATTTTCCAATTCATCGCCTATTAAATCACTCAGGATCTGAAAATTCAGGGATAATAAATGTTTTACCCTAGAAAATGGGCCAAAGCAAACATGATTTTTCCCCGATACTTCCAATGATTCGCAAAGTACCAATTTTTCAATACGACTTGTTTCAATTGGACATTCTTTTCCTTGAGTGCCGCTAAAAAATCGAGGAGCTCTTCAGCCTCAGCATCCAAACAATTTTGCATTTCTTTGGAGAAACCATGTGACCTTGACCATGCCAACTCCAAACTGTGCATATGTTGTCCATATTTTTCCTAAAATGTTGTTAAATTCTCTTCATTTATTGAAGTAATTCCGATTTTTTAGTAATTAAAATGTCAAAATAAATTAAAATCACAGTTAATTCGGTTGTCAGTGGAAAATCACTGGCTAAATCTTTGTCAATGAATATCGTAACTGATCTCCAAAGTTCTGGAATTGCTACAGCACGATTCCATGATTGACAAACTTCACTGGCTTTGAATTTCTCTTGGCAATTTAAATAACGAAATATTCTTATCAGTATCAGCTCCGGCAACCGATTCCACATCTCCTGTCACTCTTCATTATTTTCTTCTTCTTCGTTGGAATTAAATATTTAATTAATTCAATGAGAGATTGACAAGATGATAGAAAATGGATACACAAAGAGGAAAAAACAATTAATACATAACATATGACATTTATTCATTTGTATTCTTCATTTTTTTTAAATATTATTTTTTTGTTTCTTTTCTTTCTCAGAGGATTTTTTTATTTCAGTAATCCTACGTGGTATGTGCAGGATAAATTGAGATCTATGTTTCATTAATTATCTTAATTACACAATTTTCTTTATTTTCTTCTATGATCAGGGAAGAATGATTTTCGAATTTAATTTTAATTTTGAAAGTCATTGAAATTAAAATTTCTTTCATCAGCAATTTTTTTTTTCTATCGTTCTAAATTTTTTTATTTAGATTTTTCCATAATAAAGTGAATGAATGGATTTTCGTAGATTCAATAATTCTTTCCGATGAACTTATCACCTAATTTTTTGTTACGTTTTTTGAAATTATTTTTTTTCTTATGTACTTCAGTTTTTGTCTTCGGTTTAATTTATTAACTTCTTTTTTATCGTCAAGTGCGTGCGTTTTCATGTGTTTTTTTCATTTTTTCTCTTTTTTACCTTAAACAATTAATAATCATATGTAACACTGAATTTTCACTCGCTTGTTCTTTCCCACTGGTTACATTAATTCGTGAGAACGTAATTTATATACATAATAATAATTTGGGAAAGAATTCAGGTTTCATGAAAAATATTATACATCGTCGTGTGAATGCAAATATATTTGTGTTCCCATTTTTTTATTTAGTTGAAAAAAAGACGAAAAAAAATACGACGATTAAAAATATTTCTAAACAAATTTATACAGAGAGAAAGAAAAATTAATTTTACTTAATGAAGAATTGAATTATTCATTTGTCATTAGATACATTAATGTTTTCTTACTTCAGAATAATTTATTCTCTTTTTTTTCTCAATATTCATGACTTCTTTTTGCTCTGTAATAAAATAAAAAATGATATAACATTTGAAGATTGTAATGAAAATTATAATTTCAGTGAAAACTTATGAAAGAAAATATATCTCAGTTTGGTCAAAGCGTTTATCTCTCGTGGAAGTTTAAACAAAATTTTATCAATATTTTTATTTCATCAAATATTTATTTTACTGTATTATTCAACTTTTGACCCCCTTCATTGTTCTCAACGTTGATACTTGTTGATTTCGTGGAACTTATGGTGCTTATTGGCTGTGATACAGTGGACTGAAGATAAGTTGGTTGAGTCGAATTAATTCCATTCTGTAAATTAATCAATCGAATAAATTCAATTAAATTCTTGTAAAAAAAGTGGATGTACGTGTTCTTTAATTTCGCCGGAGGCCTATAGATCTATCAATTAGTAAACTCGTTCTCGTACAATCTAATTTAAAAACTAAAAAATTCACTTTCTGAAATTCTCCCGATTTTTTTCTTCCTATTGAATAAACTGAAGAATCGATCCCCGAGGATTTTCCCAAAGTTTTTTATACGTGTTCTGAATTAAATCCCCACAGAGCACAAGTGGCATCCGTGGTGGGGGAAAAGAATGAGCAAGGAAGAGAGAGAGAGATGAAAAGTCAACGTAGAATCGTGGAAGTGGACTCTCATCGTAAAGCTAACTTAGACGTCGGTCGTTTGCACAACTTTTGCAATCGCAAACTATCATTTTCTTTTTCCCTTTATTTTCCTCTCTCTCCTCACTTCTTTTTATCTTCATACTCTTTGGGGATACATACACTGTAGGATCATAGCTTGATTTTTCCGTTGGAGTTATCGAACACGTTTGGAAACCGAACGACGACCCTCGGATATTGCTATCCAACCCCCAATGGGAATACTTCTGGTGAAAACTTTTCACGATTTTTCACGTGTGTCGTAGCAATTTGGTTTCTCCTTTTTTTATCATCTGAGAATTCTTCCGTTGCTCCTCTTTCTTTTTTTCGCAATTACGAGGCTTGCGATGGGAAAAGTCCAGATAAAAATAAAAGAAGGAAATGTAGGAGGAAAGGGGGAGAGATGATCGACCACCCGTTGCTTCGGGAATTGCAGAGTTCGTTCTAATTGCGTTCTCAGTTTCAAACTCACAAAGGTTGTTTTTTTTAGTTATTTACGCAAACGTTGCTTCAGATGCAGAGGAAATTACAAATTTTATTTTTTCATATTTTTTATTCTGAGTATCGAGAAGAATATTCCGAGATTCAATGATAAACAGTTTTTTATTTCATAAGTTTAATATTTTCTTCTTTCGATTTGAAGAAATAAATCGTTTTATCTGTAATTTTATCGGACTAGCTGGAAAATAAAGGCAAGAAGGAGAATGTAAATGGGTTTATGAGATAGCCGGTGGAAATAACCTCTGAAAAACTCTATGAAACAAGCAATTTCGTCCAATTTCTTCCGGAGATAAGATTAAAAAATGATTTTGTCCTAAAAACCTAGTTTTTCTCGTTGAATTTCCGAAAAAAATGTGCAATCCGCCGGAAATTTCTTTCGTTTCTGAACGACTCCAATTTTCCCGTTTCCTTTTTCAAGAAACGTTCAAATCTGGGAAACCGCCATTTTTTTTCGCCAACACTAACGGAATTCTCCAATTACTCCGTTAATTGCAGAAATAAAGTTTTCTACCTTCAATATTTCATTCTCCAAGCATTTCAGTTCTATCAAAGAAAATAATCCAACAAGAAATATCAGAACTTTCTCGCTTTTATAAATCTTAACCCCAAAAATACGGTTGTATCAGTTATACACTTATAAAAGTACGGGGAAAAACTAACCGATCCACTCTGTGTAAGACTTATCCCGCAAACTTTTATTTACAATATCCCCTTCTCTCCTTCTTCCATTGCTGCCTTTTTCTTTCTTACACTCACCGAAAGTCTGTGAAACGAGTTTAACTCAAGACCGGTAAACTCGAGGAAGGTGCATTGGGGCGTTTGTTCAATCCTTCGGAGAGTACAGAATGAAGAAAGAAATAAAGATAAAGAAAAAAAGCCAATGGAAAGAAATAAAAAGGAAACCCGAAAAGGCATTTTAAAAAAATACGAAGAAAAAAAACTCATTCCAGGCCAAGGAAACAACCATTCGTCCTTAACTCTGGTCCACTTTGGCAACAAGCCTTGCCTTCCAGTCTTCCCTTTACTATAGCAGAGGTTTCCTTCAGGTTTTTGGAAACTGAGTTGTCCCATGAGTTTCGTTAAATTTCCCGGGAGTATCTTCGCAGTCCGGAAGTACGGAAGAAAATGTTAACCCAAAAAGGAGAAGTTAGGAGAGTTGAGGATCTGTATGCTTTTCATGTGGATGATAACTTGATTCCTCGTGACTTTCGGCAAAAATGGGGGAAGCTTCATGAACACGAGTGCGATATAAGAAATTAAAGGGAAGAGGGAGAAAAGATTGCGTTCATCAGTGAATAATAATTCCTGGAAGGTTCTTTACTTCAGGGAATAGAACGAAAAAAAAAATCTCTGATAAATCTCTAACCATTAAAACAATGAAAAAACTTTTAATTACTTACATTAACGTTTTTCCCCCTCAAATTCTCCAGTTGATTCTCAAGCACATCCGTCGTTCTATTTCTCTCTGCTCTCTTGAAATTTGTGCTCTTCATCCAGTGTCCCACAGGATCATTGTGCCTAGCTAGCATTTGGCCAGCAGGATCATCCCTGTCGATATTTCCCTCTGCATGATAAATATTCTCCTCGATGTCATTTTTCCTCCACTCATTACCGGGAAATCTTGATGGAGTTACCGCAGACATTGCAATAAATGAATTTCTTGCTTTAGCACCATCCAAATTGCTTCCTGGCTTGGCAACAGGCCCGGCATTAACTTTGTGATAAGAGAACTGCTTCCATTTTGGTGTCCACGTAGATGATTGCTCCTGTTTACCAAAATCCACATTCCAGTCAGTTAATTTTCCCTGCCAAGGCCAAATTTTTCCATCGTCCTTCCACACACCCGAATCATCTCTCTGTGGAAGACTAGTCGCTTTTCTCATTTCATCGTTATCCTTCTGATCCTTAGTTTCCTTCTCACCGCCTTTCTCAAGCATCAAGCTTTGCTTGTCGAGGCCCAACTTCCTCACCAACTCAGCATTTGGATTGTAAGTCTTTCCGTTTTTGTCCTTCGGCCAAGGTTTAGCTCCTGACAATTTAAACGGCCAAGTCGCAGGATCTGACGTCAAACTGTTCCATGTCTTCATTGTGAGTTTGGGAATGACGACGTCCTTACTCACCGGTTTTAAATTCAACCCACTTCGAAACTTCATTCCACTCTTCTGTCCACCAACTTCTTTCATCGTTTTTGTCTTAGCAGTTTCATTGATCTCCCGATTTTTGTTAACCAAAGACGGCGAATTCCCGAATATTTTGCTTCTAGGTTCACTAATTAACCCCCAAGGTGCATCCACATTTCTCTCAACGGGCCACTGACCTTCAAATTTATTGTAAAACCTTGGAACAGTAATATCATCTTCATCAATCTCGATAACTGGCCGGAACACTGTCCACGGACGATATCTACCAAAATTCTTCCTATTATTATCGTAATAACTGTCTGTTGATTTCGGTGTTTCGTATCTGGAGTACCTCCATGATTTACCATAGAATCCACGATGACGTGGGTACTCAACATCCGGATAAGCATCACCATAATCCTCTCCACTGTCGTCCCCGAATTCTCGGATTCTATCCATGTAATGGTTGTATCGATCGTATCTGTCCGTAACCCTCGGCCTCTCGTAGTTGCGCTCTGGTATGTCATAATCAAGTACACGCGAACCAGAACTTGTATTAATATCGTAATTAGTATTTGCATCGTGTTGATTAATTGGTGAGCCTTTCTCATGTGTATTGACCTTCCCAAAATGGAATGTTCTTGTATAATCCCTCGGTCTCTCATCATTAACGTATTTTTCCCGATAATTTGGCGATGGGATTTGGCTGTTTAGTGGAATGTATCCAAGTTTCGAAAAATCTTTTGATTCTTTACGATCAGCTGACCAGCCTGGACCAAACAGACGCTCAGCCACAAGTCGCCAGTGGGTTTCCGGTTTTTCAGATGGCTTTTGAGTTGTTAGAGTTGGCGGTGAGAGAGTCGTAGTTGATGGTTGATGCTTTGGCTTCTTCTTCTTTTTCTTTTTTTTCTTTGGCTTTTTCGGGGTAGGTTTCTGGTTGGATGGATTCGTTGGCGAGGGAGTGGTAAATGATCCGAATATATCCATTGCATAGCCTCGTTTCCGAGAATCTAGAGGTGAGGATAATTCCAGATCATCCTGCCTGACATCCTCTGTGGATAGAATCGATACAAGATTATCTTACAACTGATTTGCGTTTGAGAATCACTCCTAATTATTCGAGCATAATGAACTTTGCACAAATTTTCACTTATCTCTCGAGCGCTATTCGCAAAAAATGTTGCGGTCGAAGGGAAAAGCTTAATTATTCGAGAATATTCTCAGTTGTGAGGATGGGAGGTAAAAGAATATAAAACATGTGAAAGAGAGACGTCGAGAGAATGAAAACAGTCGGTCTTGCTTCAATGCTATGAACGGCTAATCACGCCGGGCTGCCGCATAGCGGAAGGTAATTAAGGTACAAAATGGCTCTCCGTGTGACTGTATAAGTACCAAGAGCCCCCTAGTATGGTGAAATTGGTGGAACAATTGTTCGGCTAATAATCTGGGGCTCTGGGCTTTCCACGTTGAGCTCAATTTCTGGTAACCATTTTACCCTTTCTCTCATTCTCTCACACGCTATCTTTCTCTCTCTGCCGCAAGTGAAAGCCTTTCAACTCGCACATTGGGAAACCCACAACTATCAATTTCCATAGTCACAACGTTGAGTATACTATAAAAGGGGGATACTGACGTTGATCCGTTGCTCTGTGTTTACTGGTAGTTGGATTATTCCATTTCAGTTGGTCTATGTTAATGTAATTTCATGAATTATCCAATGTATCCGTATTCAATAAAGAGTTATTTGAATTTGTGGACATGTTAGTACGGTAATTCAATTTCACTATTAATTTTGATAGCTTCGTGGGTAGTTTAGAAGGATATAGATGAGGATTATATTCCATTAAACAAGACGTGAATGAATGATGACGGAAGGAGATTATGGAAAATTTCATTATGCTCTTGAATTTATGAGAGTATGAGTTTTTTTTTACTGGGGCAAAAAATTCACTCTGAAGAATACGCTAAGAGACATTGAGGTAAAATTCATTATCGAAGGGAGGAAGGAAGTCGATAAGTCACTAAGGGATATTCCGGAATCTATGGAAGATGGTAAAATTTTCAGAAGAACCTTTCTTGTCGAGCTGTATGAAAGCTACGAAGAAAGGCCTCATGAGAAATTTTGCGTCTGTACTGAATTTCCAGGTGGAGTAAGTAGGCAATTTAATGAACAAGTACTATTGAATGAACGAAGCTTGTTTTCAATTAAACTAATCATTAAGTCTGATTTTTTTTCTTATTTTGAAGCAAAATCGTTCAAAAAATAATGATTGATGCGTATTATTTTCATTAAGAACATTTCTGACGAAACAAAATATGTGTTCATTCATTGGTACATTTGTTTTTTTTCAACAGAGTAATTATATTTTTATTTATTCACAAAAAGATTTGATATTCAATTTTTTATCAAATCTATATTAAATTTTGAATCAATCTATCAATCACTTCAATTTAAGTTATTAACAAATTTTGAATATGAATTACGAAGTGTTCTTAATCGTTAATTCATTGCACCGTTTCCTCTACATTCAAAGAAATAAGATAAACCTTACTATTTAAAATTTACCAATTAAAACAAATGAAAATCAAACATTGTTAACGAACTATCTAAATTATTTCCCCCTCCCCCTTTAATCAATTATATCCTCCAAATTTACTTACTCAGTAGTCTGTGTGCTCGTTCCCACCATCCTGGATTCTCAGCTAGTCTCACTAGCAGCTTCATCAAGCTCTCAGCCTGCTCCCAATCCTCCGTCTGGTCAACATAGCAATGTAACAGACTTCAGTCAAACTAGTAACCCGACAGTTACTCAACAAGAACGATGGATCGAGAGATACTGGGAGAAGTAGGGAAAGTGAAACGGTTGAACAGTTTGGAGTAGTGTGTCTTGAACTGTACACACATTAACCCCATCTAGAAGAGAGGGGAGAAGAGAGAAAGAGAATGAGAGAGAGTTTCTGGAAAGTTGGACAATATAAGCCTTGGCAGACTCACGTAGTCTCGATCAGGGTCGACAGAAGGGACCGAACGTGCTCCAGTTAACGATGACAAATGAGAGGAATACTTCTGAGGGACAATGGTAGAGGACTAGGGTTTCTTTAATATTTCAGAAATTAAGGGGCTTTTTTTGAAATATTATTTAGGCATTCGCTTGCAAAGCTGCTCATTCGTTTACATCCTTCTGATTTTTTTATATCAATGTCTACCGCCGACTTTACGAGTTACCAATTATTGAAGTGCCCGGGAATGAGTCGGAATGGAATATCATGGGATATCATCGGAAATTTCAATCGATAGGAACAATTACCAAGTTTATACATAATTCAAGAACTATGAATAGGAGCAATCACATCGTCGCCCTAGAATCAAAAGGGCGTAAGTGCCATTTTTTCACGCTGAATAATAAAAAGGCGTAAGTTAGTATTCTCATGAAAAAATGAATGTAGATTCAATTTTTGTAGATTTTTGATAAATGGCACTTACGCCCTTTTGACTCTAGGACGACGACATCATCACGTAATAACCTACTAACGATTAAATATCAATCGACAAAATACTGCTGAAAAATAACCTGCGAAAAAATATCTATATATCGTCACGTCGATCAAAAGGGCGTAAGTGCCATTTTTTCTTGCTGAATAATAAAAAGGCTTAAGTTAGTATTCTCATAAAAAAATCAATGTAAATTCAATTTTTGAAGATTTTTAAAAACTGCACTTACGCCTTTTTGACTCTACGGCGACGATATTTAATAACTCGCGAGAAAACATCTCCAAGACTAATGATTTATTAATAAATATCTATGAATTGAATTATTCACAACATAATAATTCCAAGAGTAATTATTCTTCTAATTATTTGGTGAAATGTTAATATGTTATTATCTCGCTTTTATTCTTTAATTTTGAGAAGATAATCTTAAATTAGTGTGTCATTTTTTTCCTAATTATTTTGTCGTAAGTTATTTTTGTTTTAGTTATGTTGCTGTTATTTATTTTTCTTTTCAGTTATTTAGGGGGTAATTAATTTTTTTTTAGTTATTTTGTCGTGGTTGGATTATTACATGGAACCATAAAATTAAGAAGTACTCAATTTGTTATGCGATTATCAAAAATAGGTATAGATAATAAAATAGCATTCCAATAAAAAAACTGAGGAATTCCAGATTCAAAACATGGAGGGAATTTTTGGGATTTTTTCAAATTTTTTTGATCATTTGTAAGGAAGATTGTTATCAAATGAATTATAATTTCTTGAAAAATTACGGAAAAAATGATTGGACAGGAGATATTCACAGAAAATTGATTTTTTCCTGAATTTAAAGGTATACGCCTTCAATTTGTCGTAAAAATCGTCGAATTTTCCCAAAAAAATCTTAAAAATTAATTTTTACACATATTTTCCATCGGAATTTTCCACACCTTTTCAATGGAGTCATCGAAAGAATCCTATCCCCAACCATTTCATCGGAATTCCCATTTTGAGAATGTCTGCTCCTTGCATAGTTTCTGAATTCCCGGTTATTTGCAAATATCTTCGGATTTAATTGTCTCAGCGGAGTGCGCCACATCGCAAATGAGAGTAAAAATCCGTTCCACATAAATTCCAGTGAGAATTTAAGGAGATACACTGCAGAAAGGAGTTAATCCAAACGGTTCCTCATTACAAGCAATTAACAGTACATGGAATACTTAATTCCAAATAAAATCCAATGTTTCTTTTCATCAAACAGTAAAAAAATATTATTACTTAAAAAAAAATTTTCTACTCAAACAAAATAAAATAGTTCCCTTAATTATTTCAAACAGAATTCCCGGGAAAAATGAGCGAAATCGAGTTTTCATTAATTCAGAGAAATGGAAAAGTCAAAAAGTGTGAATAATAGTTTGCCTTCCACCTCTTTTTCCCTGTACATGAGAATCGATCGGAAAATAAATAGAAGTTTGGTGCGAAAAAATGTGAATTCAGCATTCGTTTTTTCTAATTCACACTGGTGGAAATTAATCGATAAGATCGGAGGATTCGACATCGACTGATGGATTACATTCGCTCAGTGGTTCGCCGATAAATTTAGAAAAAAAACGCTCTGAAGAGACCTCTACAACGAGTGATCCCCAAGAGTGTGTCACTTTCGACAGGTGACGGATCGATTGCAAACAACACTTCTCCTCTTTATATTTTCATTTATTTATTATTTTTTATTTCACTTTCCACCATTTTGTGGAATGATTTCCCGTGAGATATTTATCGAACAAAATGGTAGAGTTAATACCAGTTGATGTTTGAGGTTTGAATGTTTCTATCTGGTATCCGAGATATATATAGAGATATATACTGGATCACACACAGTAAATGGAAAATTCAGTGACACAGAAGGCATTTCGGCAGCTAGCCAGGAAATTGACTTGTGAATAGGTGCAGTACGAATAAGGAAGTATTAAGGGAAGAGGAATATTCGCCCTCTCTAATCCCACCTACTTTGTCATACAAGCATGGAGTTTCGGATTTACCATAAAATCGTGAAGTGAAGATCCTCGGAAGTTCCATCGAAAAAAATTGCCATGATAAGAAGAAAAAATGGGGGCATTATTAAACGCGAAAGTAATATTGAAAAATTGTTTTGCGGCATTGAAAAAGTTTGGAATGAGTGAAGAATTGTAAAAGTTCATATCTCAGTTTGAGATAACAGAGGAAAGCAGCGGCATTGTTCTGATCAATCTCTAAATCCCTCGATTCTCTTCGAATGTCTTTTTTGTTTCTGTCATTTCGGAGTGTAGTATCTCAGAAACGTGAAATGCTGACGGAATTGGTTTTAGCCAATCTCGATTTATTGTGAAGATTGAGGAGAGATGGGATTTTTGTTAGGGGCACGTAGTAACAGAGAAGAGAGAAATAACAGAGATTGAAAGAAACGTGAAATAATCAGCAATATTTGAATATCAATGATTTATAGAATAAAATGTAAATTATTGTGGGAAGAATACAGATTGGATTCTATTAAATCAGAGAGAATCTTGGAATATTTTTAGTCAGGAAAACTATTTCACCTCAATATCGTGAAGATTTCGTCTTCGTTTGAGCTCAAGCACTAAATCTGGGAGGAGGGCACGTAGGAGACTCTTTGGGTCGACTTTCTGTCGCTTGTCGATTCTTCTACTTTGGCTTTCAGTCTCCACGTATGAACTACTCCCTCGATCCATCTGACGAGAAAAAATTATTGAACATTTTTATGATTCATTTCTGGTTTTCTCAAGTAATTCAAAGTTATTGTTGAGATATTGAATATATTTTAATGGGTAATATAAATAATTGTTAATTATTTCGAGAAATTATGTGGAAAATGATTTAAAGACTTTTCTTAAAAATTAAGGGAATTGATGACGATTTGGAGAAATTCGCAAAAAAATTTGAAGTTTCGCAAGAAGAAAAGAGAATATCTCTCAGTGTCAGAGCAAAAAATTGAACTGCCGCAAAAAATCCTGTAAATGAAATCTTTCCACATGATTTCCATCGAAAAATTGCCCGAGACGAGAACGGTAAGATTCGATTAAACTCTATCTCGCCAGTGATACATTATAACCCGTTTTCCTCCAATATCGGCTGAAAATTTGATCGAACTAGTGAAGACGTAACAGATTGAACAGACAAGTGTCTTACCAAATCATTGTCAATTATCTCTCGTGTTCTTCCGGGAGAATATCCTGCACTTCTCTCCTCCAATCTTCCAATAATTTCCGTTGCCTCTACATCACTTGTCTCATTGCTTTGGATCTCTTTTTGTGTGCTCAATTCCTTCTTCACTGTTGGTACACGCTTCGACTTGGAATCGACATCTCGTTTGTACTTGAAACATAACGTGAAATACACCATTTGATTTATTCCTTCGATCGAATGATTGAATTCATTATTATGGCATTAGCGCAATTTTATTCGTTAGAATAAACGAACTGAGAAAGATTTTTCACTTGAAAAAAATTCTATTTAAAAATTCTCAAGACCGGTGAAAATGATTGCAATTACGCTGATTTTCATTGGAAGTTTTTTCGCTTATTTTCTTATTACTCTTTTCATTAGACTCATTTCCCCTCAATCCTGGACTCATAATTTCTCAAATAATCCAATTCCTTTTTAACGAAGAAAATGGAGAAAGAACAAAAAATCAATAAACTCACCTCAGCAGCTTTTTCCCTCTCAGCCTCATCGCTTATAGCTTCGTTTGACGTCATACTTTCATCAGATCCCTCCTCAACGCTTTTTTCATGCGAATCGAAATTTCTCGTTGCTTTAGCATCATTATGAGCAACACTGACCTCCGAATTATTCACTCCGGAGGTTTCATTGCCTCTTTCGTCCCTCGACATTGCTTCGTGTGACTCAGCAACCTCACGTAACTCCTCCTCATATTCATCCACGTCTTCCTCATTTTCCTCATCCTCTTCCTCGCCCTCGTCCTCCTCATCCTCGTACTCAGTATCATCACTGGCTCCCGTCTCCGTCGTCACATCCTGAAGCCATTCATCCCTCTTTTTATTTCATTTCTTTTTTCGTCTTTATCTCTTTGTTTTTTTTCATCTTTAGTGTCCTTTTATTTCTTCTTTTCCCCCCTCTTTTCTTTTCCCTTATCTTGACACCAAAAGTCCTCATGAATACTCACCGAGACTGCATGCTCCAACTCCGTAGAGGCTTCTCTGCTGTTGTTTCTTTCAACACCTGGAACAAAAAGAATGAGAAAAAAATTTATGAAGAATTAAATTGAAAATGGTTGGGATTACTCTGTGATTTTATTGCTGTGTTCCACATTCTCATGAAAATGTTTGTTGGAACATCAATTGAAAATAATCTGAAAAGTCATTTTTGGTTGAGGATGTTTAGTTAAAACCACGAAGTACTCAAAAAATTGTCATTTTTTTCACTGATAGAAGAAGTTTTCTCAATGTACATCATCATTTCAATCCACCAAAACATAATTATTGGAAAATGAAATAAGGAAGATGTACTAAATGTGTGCGCCAGCATGGAAATTTTGGTTGCTACAGGACGGGTAGCGGAGTATTTGAATATACCTGGGTATATTCAGATATATTAGGGTATCACTCAAATGTCTGGGTATATACCAGCCTATCCTGCTGTTCATCAAGGTACATATCAGGATGTGTACTTAGGTGTACACATTGCAAAGATGATTTTGAAATTATATGGATGGGATTATATGGAGTTAATATGTAAAATATTCCCTTATTCAACTAATACCAGATTTTCTTTTGGTTATTAAATCCGGAGTACTTTTTTGCATTACCTCTTAGTTTTTAAAAAAATTCTAAACTGATTCAACAAGAGAAATTGCAATTTTGAATTGATTCCCATGAGGGCCTGTGAATAAGAAATTGAAAAAAAAAATTTATCAATTACTATTAAGTTCAAATAAAACACGATTGAAAAAAAATTCCGTTTATTTAATTTCTTAAAAGTTATCACGTCTAATTTTTTTTGAATATCACAAAAGTTGGTTTCATCTGTTTCTCTGCTGAACGAAAAAAATTAGAATTTTCGTTGAACATCGTAAAATTGATTTTTCAAAAATAACTACAAATCCTTGAATTGAACATCTCAGAAAATAATTGGTGCAGATAAATGCCCGTGATCTTCAATAAAAAAATTGACGCCTCTCATTCCACCACTTTACAGAATGCTACCAATAAAGTTCGACGAAATTTCAAGTGACATCACTTCCAGGCACTTAAAAGCACGGAAGCGAAGCATAGAAAGAGATATTGGATGTTATTACATGCTCGCTAGTATCGATAAATACAAGCACTTGTTCCTGACATAAAGTGGCCTGAATTCAATACCCTCCACGAGAGACTTGTCTCCCTCTATTATTCGAATAAAATACATCGACCTGTATCATATACATTTTGGATAAATTGGCCCATAGGAGGCATAACTGAAAATGAGAAGATACTTTACTCATAGACACGAACATCTCTCCCTTCAACATGATTCATCTACTTCATTATGTTTCATTTTCATTAGTGCTCAGATGTCCGTACGAGCAGAGCATCTTCCTTCCTCTCATTCCCTTCATCTAAAGCCGAGTCTTGCCTCTCATCCTTTTATTACTTTTCGCGGCCACTTTGTAATTATATTTTCCGACATGGCCTCGAATTTTAATAAGGCATAATTAAGTTTTCTCGATGGTACAGGCAAATTCATTAGTATCAGGATTATTTTCAAGTAGGACTGGAAATTTTACTGTTCAATTATCATTATCCATTGAATAACTAATGATCGATGTGTGGTAATAATTATGCGAATATTAATGGAGATTTACTTGGAATTAAATCATATCCAATAATATCCATTGTAAGGAATAATTGACGATTTTATTTTAACTTAAAATTGAATAGGAAATTCGTAATTATTACTTCCATTAATTCAAGTATGGTTATGGAATTCGTAATTAGACACGAGGGCTGTTTACGATACTTCATGAATGGAGAATGGAAAATTAATAAAGTTTCCAGTGTTTTAATAAAAATTCGAGAATGCATTGTTTCTTTTTCTGAAAAAAAGTTAAAAAAAGTTTTCAATGAAAAATTGTATTTTACATTCAAATTTCTCTTTGTTACATGCTGTAATGTTTCATATTCTCTTTTTCCCCATATTTTCATGTTTGACTTGATAATTTTTTTTTCTAGTTATTTTCTCCTCATTTTCCCTGCAGATGCCCGTGTCCTAATTCTTTTTAATACTCGTACTTTCACAACATATGCCTCTTTAACTTGAAAAAAAAAGTTTTCAATTTTTTTTGTTCTCCCTTGCATTCTTCTTTTATTTTCTCATTTTCTTTGTCTAGTTTTTTTTCGAGGCGAGGAAAGTTAGTTGAAAAGTCTCTCTTTTTCTTTGGACTCACATTTTCCGAGAGAGAGAGAAAGAAGAAAAGAGAAGAGGAAAAGAGCGGGTGGCAGTAACACGTGCGCTCGATGAATATTCGGAGCTACAGCCTCTACGGAGCGTAATGCTTGCGTGGAGGGCTTTAATTAACCGTCGTAATTTAACCGAAAATTGCTAGTGCCCAAAGAAAACGTAAATTATGAGTTTAAAAGGGAAAAGTGTATCTTTCAAGCAAATAAAATGAATATTATTCAAATGGAAAATTCTCGGTGAAAATTATTGTTAAATAATTTAAATTAGAGAGGATATCAACAGGTTAATTGAGTGTAATTCAATGCAATTCTCATGAATGCGAATTTTTCATTCAGTTGTTTCGATAGTAAGGTAAACTGACAGAAGAAGATGAGCTTGAAAATAAAATGCAGATTATTTATGAAGAAACCTTTTTTGAATCATCTCTCTTCATCATTTCACTACTCTCTAAAAATTAAGGATGAGTGCGTTAGCACGTTAGGAGAATAGTCGCGTAAAAACGCGCTTCTATGTCCTAGTAGTTAATTAAAATAAACTATCCTAGGATTTATGACGAAGTAAATTTTTATTTTCCTGTTTCTAGAAAAAAATAATTACGTATTCAACGAAACCATTTTTTCATACTGTTGAAACTGATTTATTTAAATTATCTACGCATCATTGAATCACCAGAGGAAATATGAAGTGAAACATTCAAGTGAATGACCCATTTTGGTCCAATAGTCTTTAAAATACTCGATATACAATTTTTTCACCTCTGTCATTAAATATTGACGGGAGCTCTAAAATCAACAGAGCAAAATAGAGTCCCTCGTTTTAATAACAGTTATTATTCAACTCTTATAAAAATGAAAATGACATAAAAAATAAAAATCATAGCTTGGAATACGATTTTTTCGGGCAAACAAATTTTATCGAATTGATTTCGAAGTTGTTCCTCCCATATATCGAAAACACCTCTTTCTCTCCCTTATTCGTATTTATTTCATTTTATTATAGCAACTTTATTGCGCATCGATAAATTCCAATATCTTCATTCCACATTTTCTGATAAAAACGTACAACAAATTTCTCAGTACAACATATACCCACATTGTACGTGCATATCGCGAGAAACAACTCAGAGGATAAAGAAAAAAACATTCAAAGTGGGAACGAATATACGAGCTGGAGAGGACAATAAAATGCCACCGAGCGTGAATGAGAGAGAGAAAGCAAAAATTGAAAAAAATAGTAAAATATGAATGAAAAAAAACCAGACATAAAAATAAAGATGAATAAAAGAAATACTTGCACGTTTCTTTGTCTACTACGTCAACATTTTTCCTGTGTTTATTTCCATGGTTCTTCCTCATGTTTTTCCCCCTTCTGTCCTTATATTCTCATATTTTTTCTCCCCCGAGGCGTTAAATGAGTAGAGAACGAATGAACGAAAGTACGTTTACATGGCACGTGATCGGTGTTTAAAATATATTGAACGCTAGCCAAAGCGATAGGAGGGGAGTTTTGCAGTATGGTGTGTGCAGAATGAGGTGAGGGGAAAAAAGTATAGGGAACTTATATCGAGCCCGAATATTGGACGTAATGCATCGACGCTGCAGTTTTCCAATATTTCATCCAACAGCGGTCGACCACCCCTCTTTTGTCCCTCTCTGTTATTTTTTTATCCATTTTTTTTTATAAAACCCAAATACCCAAACATACACACTCGACAAAACCACATCCGAGCACGTGCGAGAGTGCCGTACCGAGCTTTTAACTTTTGTCATTTGTCACGATAGAAAAAATTCATTTTTTTTTTTTCAAAATATTCTTCATCCCCAGATCATGAAATACTGTGAATTCGAGAGAATCGGTTTATTTACTTCCATTGAAAAACTATCGAGATTCAAATTGTGAAAATTTGGTTCTAGGGATTAATCCCTAGGAAAAAATCACTTGGGAAAAGTGTCTTTCGAAAAAAAGCCCCTTGAAAAAATCTCCATGGAAAAAAGAGGCTAGTAATGAATTCCTATGAGAAAAATTCTCTAGAGGAAATTCTCTTGTCCCGTCTCTGAAAAAAAACTCTGAAAATACCTTTGAAATCAAAAATACATAGTCGGTATTATCCTCAACATTCCCACAAGAATGAGGAAATAAATTCAAAAATGAATCAAATAAAGCATTCTTCGTCGATTTTACCGAGAAAATTCTACTAAGGAATTTTTTGAAGAGATTTTTTGAAAGGAAAGCTATCCAAGAGATTTTTTTAAGGTCATTTATTTTTAGGGTTTTTTCCCCCAGGAGAGCTATCTTCAGGGTTTTTTTCCGGGGAATTTTGGGAAACGGGATTAATACCGGTTATCGAAAATTTCACACTTAATCATTATTTATATTTTCGTTATTATTTTTCCTCAAATTAATGAAGAGCTAGGACAGATTAAGTGTAAAATCCTCTCGGAAATACCAACAAAGTTGAATTGCAATCTCGTGAATTTTATCTAGTCTCTCTGGTACATTCTCTGGTATTGCACTGGAAATCGCCTGTGGCAACCATTGTTGTACTTTCCGGTAGAGCCAGCTAATAAAGTGAAAACCGCCCTCAATCGCCATTCGTACTGCAAATATTACGTGAGTAGAAATGGCTAAAGCTATTTGAAATTCCTTGGTTGATTTTGAAAATATTTCGGATCCTCCGAATATTCCCGAAACGTATTTGAAAATAGATGAAATTGCGTTAATTGTCTTAATGAAATTTTTTTGAGCTTTCATTAATTTAACAAAAACGTGCAACAATGTAAATCAAAAATATTCATCACGAATGATGGATAAAAAGTGAAAATAAACTTGTTACTTGGTTGTAACATAGCTATTGCTGATTAGCATTCAACAAGTGTTTAACAAGAGTGACAGAATATAAAAGAAATTCATTGGAAACACGAGAAAATATCTGTGTTACTCGAAATTGTCGATTTTTCTCACTCGATTGGAGTTGTCCCGTGGTGTTTCGATTTGATACGGTTGAATTCACTGTGGAATTCCAAGAGCGGAGGGTGCAAGTGACAGTGCAGTTAAACAAGCCAGACGCGAGGGATTGAAAGGGGAAAAAAACGTAAAAAATAGAAGAAATCTGTATTGAACGATCGCGAAGAATCAAATTGAACGAAGTATTTTTTTTTCACTGGTGATCAAATTATCACGGATTAATGAAGGAAAAAAAATAATTGGCTGCATAATTAATCCAGCAATTTGCACAAAACTCATCAAACCCAAACGTCACTCGCAATTCCCATGATAATTGAAGTTGAATAGGCAACGGTTGGACCCTCAAATTGTTCCGTATACCTCTATACTTCCAATGTTACATACGTCAAACACAGGTAGCGCCATTTTGGCTTGGATAAGTGTTAGTACATTTATGCGATGTTGGTTATATACCTTGGGAATAAACGGAAATACATTGAATGGCTAAAACCGATGAAATACCCATTCTAGTTTGAACAACGATAAACGCCAACACCCTGTGTCACTCTAGTGAATTTTAGCCGTTCGCTGTCTAACTCTCTTGCTTCCGTTTCTACTTGTACGTAAACATTTATGCAGTTGACTTTATTCCTATCTCATTTTCCATTTGGTATTCACTGAGAATGTACCGCAAGTACGGATATAGGTACGTACGTGGATACTTATCCAATAGGAAACTCTTTGCATACAAATTGGTTTGTAGAATTCTTGAATTTATGAATTTGAGAGAGAGAGAGATGAATTTTTCAATTTTTATTTGTAAATATCTTGGAAGCGAGTGGGCTTAGGAAGATTTATTAGGGAACTTTTTTTCTGTAGAATTTTATTTTTTATAAGAAATGTCTCTTTGGGAAATTTCTTAATTCTGATGATTTTCGATGGATTTATTAGTTAATTATTTTGGGGAATTTATGATTAATGTGGAAAAATACTGAGAATGTTAAGAGTCTGAAAAAGCGTAAATTATAGGGGAAGGGAATTGAACGGTTCCAGATAGAGATTTTGTGATGATTCCATTGGAAAGCTGAGGAAATTTCATTTAAAATACGTGTCCAAATTAATTTTTTTTATTTCTTTGAAAATTCGAGTTTTCGGTCAAGACTTCAAGGGATTCTCTTCCGAGAATGGAAAAAATTCACTTTTTTGGGAATATCTCCAGTTCTATTCGTCGTAGCGCAAAAACTCAGAAACCAGCTGAAAGGTGAGCTCATTTCCCATCGATTTACGTAGTTCAATTTTTTTTTCATCGATTTTTCAATTTTTTATAGGTCATTTTCTGAAAATCAGTTTTCGCTCTATATATACCTGAAAAATCGATAAAATCGGTTTAAAAATTCTACACATACGGGGCCTTCCCTTACGCCTTAATGATAATAATCATCAATGAGATTTGAATTTTTATTTTTTTCTATCATGTACTATCTTTCGTACTTGGCATGAAAATAAAAATAATTTGAATATTCCTGTACAAAACTCATCCGAAACATACATCAAACATGAAAAAAGTTTATATTCATTTCCCTTCATGTGGTTATACATGTATGCGTCCACCTATCGTAATCACAATATTATGCTGAATTTGGAAGGGACGAGTTTCCCCATTTCTATTTTGATGGCTTTAGGGATTTCTGCAGTGGGTACCACCATTCCACACTGATCCATCCGGTGCGGGAAAAAAATGATTCGATATGAAATAAAAAAAGAAACGAATAAAAAATATGCACTCTTATCCAACGACTACAATTGAATCGATTCCTTTTTTTAAATTCTACTCTCATCGTGTTAGTTTATCTCCCATGGATTCCATATCGATTTGACGTTTTCATTTGGCTCTCAGGATTGATTGAATAATACCCTATACTATAGTTAGTAACAGATCGAAGATATTTCCTGTGATTTAGAAATGAAAGGAGAGGAGAAAAAAATTGATGGAGTTGATTGAAAAATAAAAAATGGGGAATTAAATCGATGAGTTTATTGATTGAATTTTTTTTCGTCAGCGCGATTTTCGGTTTATCCCGGAGTAATAATAGAGAAATTGGAAATGGGCTCTTTGGCTTCCGATTGCAGTTGAGAAAGGGCGTAACACCTCTAGACGAAGGAAAAAAATTGAAAAAATTGTCGTTCCGGACGATAATCTGGTAGCATTTCCTTTTTTCTGATCTATTTATACCGATGAGTATGAAAAATTTTGATTTAGAACCGAATTTTATTGGAATCAAGTGGAAATTACACAAGTTCAATAAAAATGAGATTTGAAAATGAAATTTTACGGTTTTAGACTGATAATTTTTGTTGATTCTACACTGTCAGAAAATTGTTACTTAAAATTCAACGAAAA
>JABSMS010069907.1:0-20723 GCA_018902275.1 Aleiodes sp. PSUC_FEM 10030003
AGGAAGTTCATTTACCCCCACCACTCCGCGCAAAGTTTCACGGGATTTGTTATTCAGCTCGCCGCATTCCCGCCATAGCTGCCTGACAACAACAACGTATTCACGTATATCAGTCTTTCACTGCAACAAGATTTTATTTTTTCTTTATCACCCGACTTCTCTCAATGCATTGATAGTACTGGTAATTACGAGGTAATTTTTTAATGGATTTACAGTATCTTTGAACTTATTTAATTTATTCGATTGCATTTGGTTTTTTTCGTTCGGTTTGACGATAAAAACGGGAGGGAAAAATAAATGGAACATCGAGGTTGGGAAATTGAGAAAAATGACAGTTAACTTCACAGAGGGACACATTTTCTGGCAAATAAAAAAACAATAAAAATTCAGGTGAATGGATTTTTCAATTACGAATAAATTCTCGCAATTGAAAAATCATGAAAAAGATTTTTAAAAAAATGAAACTATTCTAACGAAACAAAGAAAGGTGCCATATTGATTTTTCTCGTTGCCTCAAGTCATCAAATTAAAAAAAAACAAGAGATAAACGGAATTTTCAAGTGATAGTAAGGATCAGACTGATGGCTGAAATAATCTCAAAAATAATACGTTAGAGAAGAACTGGGAATAATTGAAATCCATGGTCTCCTGTAAACAAAAATGCTCGTGGAAAGATTCAATAAAATGTGCGACTGATTCAACCAATAATACATCGAGGAAACGCTACGGATGTCTTTTTAAAAATAGGAAATATCATAGAAAATTAGAAAATCAATGTGAAACAGTCGGATCACGCTAATTCATCCGGAATAATTCCTTGCTCCTATTTTTTTTTTCACTAAATTGAGCGTTTTGAAATGACGTCATTGAACGTATTAACACGAGGCGTTGCCATATGCTGATATCGTACTGCTTTTCCTGAAACTATTTCTATTGAGCTTTCGATAATTCATCAACTGACAAGAAGATACGTGAACATACCAAACCTAAATTTCAGGAATGAATACGAAGATCAAAATTCAGGTGGATTCAAAGTCAAATTCCATATAAAGTAAACAAGAGGAATTCGCTCAGCTCAATTAATCCGAAGTAGTTTCGACTAAGTTGTGAAACCCAAAAGACTAAAAACCGAAATCTTGGTAAAAATGAAGGAAAAAATGTCTGATAAAATTTATAGAAATATTCATGGGTACATCCATGAGATTCTCGCACTTTTCAAATGGTTTTCCATGAATTTATCGATAAGCTCCATTTTTTTAATCATCTAAAACAATTCTCTCCATAAATGATAAGGACAGACTTTGTTAATCGATTCCTTACTAAAATGATTTTGCGATCCTCATCCATGAACTATGAGTATCTACGAAAAACTCCGAAATTCTCATGAATTTATTCATGGAATTTCCTGAAAAATTTCACGCACGAAGTAATGAATCATCGAAATTTTTATTGGTTGTAGAAAAATTAAGTTACGAGTTGAAGTTTTTCCGTCAGTGTACACTTTACACGTTCTTCCACTTCGAAATAAAAAAACATGAATTCATCACGTGTTCATATTAACGTCAAAGAACTGATATCATGAAGGTTTCTTCTGTTTGTTCAATGGAACGTTGAATTTACTTAGAAATTGAATTTAACTTCATTTACACTGAGAAGAAAAATGCTAGCATTCAATAATTCGATGTTTTTGCTACAAAATATATTCCAACAAGTAACTTTGTCATACTTTCAAAAGTCGCATATTTCGTGCTGGGAAATTTGCATTGTTGCGAAGGTATATTTTTCGAAGGAAATGGAAATTCGATAGTTTCGTTCACTTATTGTCGCGAAAAAACTCGTTTACTAAATTCTACTATTTTTTTCCCAGTGTATGACGTGAGTGAGTAAAATAATCCATAAAGACCTTCAATATTGATTAAAATCAATGTTTCAGATGAATTTTCGACCGAGGGATAATTATTGCTTTAATTTATCCAGGAAAATGCATGAATGTTCCTCCTTTAAAATGAATTACTTATTCCTTAGTTAATTATTCAATTGGTTATTTCAGTATTCGATTTATCCTCTGTTTTAATATAATTAGTTTTATAATCCACCTTCCATTGATTCTCAAGATAAAATTAATTACGAAATAACAATTAAATTTGTACATATTCACACTGAAAATAAATCTCGGTCTGGTGTAACTGAGCATAAGTCAATAAGAAGATATTCTGAAATTCAATCCATTATAAAACGATTGTACAATACATAGCCAACAATTATCGTAATTGAAATCATTATATTTTTGACCCTGTAAGTGCTCAATTGACTGGAAACAGGTGTATATAAGGCAAATGACTTTGGCTTTCAAAGTAGTTCATTTTTTTTCATTAGCTCTCATCAGAGAACTCTAACACAGAGTCAAAGTCATACGTAAATCGAGAGTGGAAAAAAATTAAATTAACATAAAACATTGATTAACAATGAATTGTCAAAGAAAATTCATCATCAACTGTTTATTAATTACCTTCTTAACGATACGTATAAATGCTCATTTGGACATCTCTGAGATATCACAGAGTCAATCAGAGTTCACGAAGAAGATACTACACAAATTAGACCTCAATAAGAAACCTACAAAACACAGCAAGGACTTGATTAAAAAATCAGTTACTAAAATTATGTTGCAATCATTCAATGATGCTGCTGATGAAATGATCGGCTTCATACCCGAAGTACCACCTTACAATTTCACTGAAGATGATAGAAAGCCATATCACATTTTTTACAACGTATCCGGATCAACTATCGATATGAATCGATTGTACTCCTCTGAATTCAGATTTCACAAGCATTCTATAATTAATGATGACAACAATTACACCGTTTCTGTATATCGTAATATATTAGACGCCGAAAATAAATGGCAATCGTACCTCGTTGATGCTAAAAATGTTACCGGTGACTATGAAGGTTGGATTATCATGAATGTAACGGAAACATTGAAATCTTGGTTGGATGATGAAAGCAATAATTATGGATTGCACATGACAGCTGAATTACAGTCGAATGCTCTTGCAATTGAAGTTGAAGATATTGGAATCGCTGGAATTGATGAAGGAGAGGAACCATTCGTTCTGGGTTTCTTCTATACTCTGGAGAGTCCAAGAGAACATCGTCAGATCAGGCACGCGAGGCATGTGTCGAAAGCAAAATTTCGAGCTCACTGCAACGTTCATGATTGGTATGTAACGTTCGAAAGCATCGCTTTTGATAACATTATTATTGCACCGGAGGGATACTGGGCGAATTACTGTGCGGGAAAATGTCCCCTTTTCGACGATGTAAATTTTCATTCGATGATTCAAACCAGAGCTGCCATTCTAAGCTCTGATGAAATTCCATCAGTTAACTGCAGTCCAATTGAATTTTCAAGTACGGACATGATTTATTATCATGAAGATAATAAAATCATAAAGAAAATGATTAAGGAAATGACTGTAACAAAATGTGAATGTAGATAACGAAGATTATAATTGTTATTCAGTAATGTGAATATTTATGTGACAATGT
Source organism: Aleiodes sp. PSUC_FEM 10030003 (assembly GCA_018902275.1). Classification (NCBI taxonomy): domain Eukaryota; kingdom Metazoa; phylum Arthropoda; class Insecta; order Hymenoptera; family Braconidae; genus Aleiodes; species Aleiodes sp. PSUC_FEM 10030003. The sequence continues at coordinate 3,556 of JABSMS010069907.1, forward strand.
TTTAATTTATTTTGTGAGTCGTTTGTGGAGGAATAATTTTAATTATCGAATCCGCCATATTTATGAATTCTCAAATATATTTCAATTGAGAGTATGTTAATTTTTTTTCATCAGTTAAGATCCCCATAACCCGATAACTCTGCATGAATTACAACTATATTTGACCAAACATAAAGCTGCTTGTTTCTCAATTGTTTGAACAAATTTCCCGTCGAACGTTATCAATATTCTCCGAGATAAAAGGCAAATTAACTCAAAGATAAAGAATAAAACCGACAAGTAACAAAGAATTGTAATAAACACGTCTGCATCCATCGGTCCTCCGCACTCGACTGAATTTGCAAACTGTAACGCAACCCTTTCCACTTCCTCCTCGCCCTTTGGCCACGCCCAGCTGCTCTATTCGCGCGTCGAGACAATAATTAAAACACAAGTAAATTGAAATTATTGTTTCTTGACATCACTATCATTATAGAACAATTCAAAGATGACGAGAGTAAAAAATGATTCACGTGCTGCCATCTCCTCCAGCCAACTCAATCAGCGAGTTCTCTCACACTGAAAAAGAAGGAGAAAAATAGGGAGTCGAAACGAACAACGGAATTCGACGACGATGCCCTGTGCGGACGTTTCATTCATCTTTATTTCAGTGTGAACGATTTTATCTCCACCAAATAAATATTCTCTTCATGAATTGTTGCGTTAAAAAAATACAATGTGGACTTCATTGCTAAAACACAATTAATGGACTTCTTTGTCAGTTTAATTCAACTTACATACTTTTCCAATGGTTTCTGACTAAAAAGAATCCTACCATTTTCATCCTCGTCGCATAAACAGTGCCGAAATTTCCAGTCACCGCTTCACTCGACCGAGCGAATCAATAACCTCAAAAATCTCCCCTTCACCGAAATTACATAAACGCGAAGAAAATGTTTGGTTTATCATTGAGACGTCAATTAGCAATAATATCCCCTAAATCAATCATCCGTAAATATCCGGGTGATTCATACGCAGAGCGTGAGCAGTGGTCAAATTTAGACGACGAAGAAAAAGCGAGAATTGTAAGAAACAGAAAATTGAAGAAGTGGAGAAACCCTATGCATCCAAGTGATGAAATGGCGAAGGTATTCGACATATCATCAATGAGACAAACATTTATGAATAAAGCAGGCTCTACCGATGTGACTGATTGGGTAAATTGGTTCAAGAGAAAGCAATTGGAGTTCTTGAGATACAATCAACAATGGACAGCAGACCGTGTACAAACATTGGGAAAAGACCTTGCACTTCTTCACTTCATTATTTATAGAAAGGGAACAGTTAGGCAAAAAGGTAAAACAAATTTCTTAACACTTGGAGACGTTGTTGATGAGAACCGTGTTCCACCATCCTACAGGCCCGGTTGGTACGTTGAGGAAGTTGATGCTAGTGGTACTGACCTTATGTACGAAGCTATTGAGAATTTCAAGGACTTGACGAGATTAAAGATCGTGTCATTCAGAAATTGTAAATACTTCGATGACTGGTGTTTAGAGAGGCTAATGTGTCTTACCCCATGTATTGAGGAGCTTGATGTATCAGAGAATGAAAAAATAACGGAGAGAGGATTAGAGGGATTGTATAGAGCCCGGAATCTCAAGAAATTGATAGTCACTGATTGGGGACATGGACCTGCCTTCGAACTCACTTGTTTAATGCTGGAGGATTGTATGCCTGATTTGAGGGTTATTATTAAAAAACCTGATGGAAGCTATTCTTACGAGGGTTTTAATGGGCCGAGGCTGAGTCAGGAGGAGCAAGTTATTGCGGATGCTAGTGTGAAGAAGGACAATTCAGCTGTTAACGATTCATGTTAAATAATCGATAGCAATCTGTGAAAATAAGAAAAAAGGGTAATTGTAGCTGCAATCAATCGAGTCTATTGATTTGATCGATTTAGTTTTGTGTAAATATATGAGGCTGAGTGAATTTAGTATAATTAATAAATGTGCTCCAATTCATCGATTGTACAATGCTTTTATGATGATTTCAAGAGGCATTGAGAAGAAATTTAAGTTAGAAAATCAACAAAATTTATTAGTTTCTATTAATTATTCATACTACGGCGCACTGTATTTTTTTCTCTGTAGCGTTTTCTATAGTACAACTCAACTTTATTACAAACTCCGTAATTTTTAATGTTCTCTTTATCATTGTTCAGAGGAATTTCGTCGAAGTAAATATCGTACTTTTTCCATATGTGTTTCCAGCTAATTTTCTTCCTTATTCCTTCTCTTTCTAGAGATAAATTCGTTTGACGTTTTATCGCCTTTTTCAGGTCCAAAACTGTCGTATTATTGGGGGGTACCTAAATTAAAAATTGAATTATTTTATCATTCATCTAATTTCAGAATTATGAGTGATAGCTATGAAATTGAATCACTGAATTATTACCACAATTGGAAGCTTTGGAAGATCTCCGCGATTCAAATACAATGTTATTGCCTGGCCTTGTGCAACTGCAGTCTGGGCCTTAATCTCGTCAACCGTTGCATCAGGTGGAAGCCCGTTGAACAATGGATCACTCTCAATTATTTTATCAATAGCTTCTCTCGTTAAATTCATCAATGCTTCATGACTGAAGTGTAAATTATCGGATTGCTCGTCTTTCACCGGTGAATCATTTGTATCTTGCATTTTTTTCTCATTCCAAACGCGCAAGTACGAGCGCTAACTGTCGCATGCTAATGGAATTAAGGATCTTATCGTCTGCGCCTGCGCCAAGTACCAAATTTGGCGGTACAATTTTAATGGTCAGCTTGGGATCACGTGATCGTTTCAATTAATTCCAAAAACCCGAAATTCGGATGAATTGATTTGGAAAGTAATTTTTTTCGTACAAACTAAAACGGAAAAATTAATGGAAAAGGTTTATTGATTTGATTTGTAAAAATCCAAATTCAGAATTTATAAAGTTACAGGAAGAACTTAACTTTAATTCGAAAATCTAGAACAATCTATCAAACATCGGAACTGCGGTAACACCTGTTCAAAATAATAAAGAGAAAAAGAAGAAAAAATAAATGCAATCCCCCTACTCTTCATTTGAATACCCCCCAAAAACTGAAAAATCAATAATAACGAGGGCGAATGTCAAGCGTCGCATCGACAACTCACGAGAACAATACCCACCGGGGAGAATAAAAAAAACTTGCCCGAATCAAATAGAAACAAAGAGCAAAACGAGAAAAAAAACGCATGTGCAGATGAAAACGATGCGGCTCGATTAAGCCGAAACTATATAACAACTCCCTATTATGCGCAAGAATGTGCGCAGACCCATGGAAGAGAGGGTAAGTGAAATTACAGGGACAAATAGAGAGAGAGAGAGAGAGACGAGGAGCAGAACTGAGAGGAAAAAAAAATTAAGAGAAAATGTTTTAAGCGAATAAACTGTAGCTCTTTATCGCAACACGATGGCGCTGGTTGAGCATTGATATATTTACGCGTGCCACTACCTCGTCGTTGCCCAGATGCCTGTCGTCAAACACAATCAAAGAGACCTCAGCCCCCCTTCCGTTTCATTGCCCCTCTTGTTCCCACTCCTTCCTCCTTCACCTTTTACATTCTATTATACACTTTATCCATGTGTGACATACACACAGGTATAAACAAGGGGCCAAAGAGTCGAGAGAGCGATCTCACTCGGCTGCTTGAAATTTTTACTCGAGTGAGCAAAGTCTTTTCCCCCACTTCTCCGCCCATCGCCCTTCCTCCGCTCTCTCGCAATCGCTCTCTCACTCTCTCTCTTCTTTTCCACCTCCCCCCTCATCGCTTTAACCCATGGCCAATGGTCGGTGGTGCTTGGCGTCTCGAGTTCTCTTCTCTCTTTTTTTCCTTTTTTTCCCATCGTATTTATTCGTAGGGGGTTTTTGACAAGTACTGTGTGCGCGCGTATTTTGCAGCAGCCGTCATCGGTAATACGGACACAGCCGGACTTGTACGAACATTTATTCTGCCTCGACTACTTACACACATACATGCAATATAGCCAATCACTTTATACCCGATTATATGGATGTATTGGTGAAAATTTAACACAGCTATGTGCCCTATTACGTTCTTATGATGGTAAAAAAAAGGAGAATGAACAAAAAAACATAAAAATGAAGCATTTGTATTAGTGAACTCGAGTGACTCTACTACGTTCTCCGGCCAGTGCTACTGTCCCGCGCCTGCTTTTACTACAACCTATACACATTTTCGTGTAATCTCTCTCTCTTTTTTTTCTCTCCGTCTCCCTCACTCTCTCGCTCACTCACTCGCTCACACATACTTATTTTGTTTTTTTTTACCTTGTTTTATTTCATACTGGAGTGGTGGTATAAAATTTGTGTGCGTTTGGTTTCATCAGTGCGTTGTTGGTTGTGTTGTGTGTGCGCGCCTATCCTTAACATTCTCGACCTCAAGTAAATATCGAAAGGCGTATTATTACAGTAGAAAAAAAAGAATAAAAAGCAGATTTATATATATTATAAGTTATGTGAATAAAATAGAAAAGAGGTTAATATCTAAGATGAAGAACAGTGAGTTTTGGTTGTGTTTGTGGATTTTGAAGTTTTAATAAAGGTGATTGAATAAATATTTTAAAGAAATTTTAATAACCCAATTGGGTTTGTGGGCATTTTTCATTTGGCGTTTGTAACATGGGAAGGTCCAAGTTTCCCGGCAAGCCGCCGAAGACGGTAACAAGAAAGAGAATCAAGGTTCTTGGTAGGCCCGAAGCTACCCAAACCGATTCCGTAACCATTGCCGAAAACATATATTACGGAATTTCACTGATCAATGAGACAATTTGCAACAGTGAGAAGGTGAGATTATTTGATTTTTTCTACAATTGTTATTTCTACTTTTTTCATTTTTCCTTTTTTTTTGTTGCATTATCCACCATTGTTGTTTAAGCGTCCCACACAGCCGGTTCAATCAATTCCGCGCGTCTCTTATTTCAATATTTGTTTTATTATTATTTCATTATTTTGTCACTATGTGGATACATTGTTGTTGTGATTTGTCGAGATAGAGAGAGAGAGAGAGGCTTACAGTCCTAATATAGGGAGAATTAAAAAGGAAAAAAGAGGAGAAAATAAAATAAAAAGACGAGACGATAACTGGCTCTCTAACGAAGGTTAGACCCCCACGAGAAGCCCCATGCGAAAGACAAAACTCATTCCGGTTACTGGGGAACAAATCATTCTTTTTTTTCGCCTATTTTGTCCCCCCGGCGTTCGACTCTTGCGAAATATTCTTTATGTATTCACACACAAGAGTCAAAATTCAATTGATGGCATATTTCTTCTTTTTTTCTTAGACTCTCTGTGATATAAATATTTGCAAGTATTCAGTCCATGACCATAACCTCTATGGAGCGTTTGTGTTTGACAGAAGAATGGAGAAACTTTCCTCTTCATTTTTTTTCCTCCATAGCCTTGAACCCATATATCATTTCAATAAAGCAGTTTGCTTCGCAATTCAATGTGAAAATTATATTTTTTTCTCTCATTTAGTTTTTCATTTTTTTTCTCCTCTTTTACAAAGACAAATCTGTTTCTTTGAATCTATAAATATTATGATTCATCTATTTTAATGCAAATGATTCTCAATGATGAATCTGCTTTGCGTTGAGCGATAGAATTAAGGTTTTTTTAAACTTTCAATATAAGAATACTTTCACCGAGGAACAATCAAAATAATCTGCTTGTTTATTTTTTGTTGTCTTCTAGGAACCCACTCCATTTCATGGTTTCAGTACTAAAGAAGCTAAACTCTCAGTGTCGTACGTTAAAACAAAAAATTCTGATGACGATAAAAATAATGGAAAATTAAAAATTAATGATACAATTAAAACAGAATTATCAAAAAATTTACAAAAGTTTGATGATAAAAAATTGGATGATAATAATGGAAATTTATCATGCAAAATTGTCACTGAGATTGATGAAAAATTACCTACACGTGAAAATGAAGATGAGGATATAAAAAATAAATCAAACAAGCCAAAAGTATGTAAACGTGTTAGATTTAAAAGTGTTGTTGTTACGCCTGTATTAAAATCAGTCAACAATATATTGGATCGTCATCAAAGAACAAGACAATTACGAAATAGTACAGCCAAACGTTTATTGCAAAGAGCAAAATTCAATAATATTACAACTAATAATCGTAATAATGGTATACAAACGAGTGATAAGAATAATGGTAATGTAAGAAAATTTATATTACCAATGCGCAGTGCACACTCATCGAGGGTAATAAAACCAAACAAAAGATTTATCGAAGAATTGGAAGAGAGTACTAGTCTTGATAATGATAATAATGATATTAAAAATACAAAAAAAGTTAAAATAATGTCTGAACAAATTAGTAATACAGAGAATATTGAGAAGCAGCGTGATGATGATAAAAAAAAATTATTAATCAATAAAAAAACACGTAATAAAAATTCAAAATTTTTTTTTGATAAACATTTAATTAATAAAGGTAATGAAAAAATTCATAATAATAAAAAATTACAAAATTTAAAAATCAAAATGACAAATCAAATATCAAGTGATGTTAAACAAATTTCTGTTCCTACGAGACTTCTTCCAGATTCAAATATTCCAATTATTGAGTCTTCCAGAATTCAAACTAGATCTGGTGCACAAATTGAAGCACAGCAAACAATAACCGAATCAATTTCACCCCAAATTTCAACAATTGATGATAGTAATTTGGATGTTAAAATTGATGATAAAATTCATAACGAATTGATTGAACAAATTGATAATGTTAATTCAGTTAATTTTGATAGCAACAGTGAATTATCAGACGATGAGAGTGAACAAAGTAATCAGAGTGACGATGAACAATCAGAATGGAGTGGTATGAAATTAGATGGTGGTAAAGTAATACTACGTAAAGCAAGACTGAAATTGGATAACAAAAATTCTGGTGGTACTGAGGGCCCATTCTCAGTAACAAATGTTAATAATCCAGGTGTTAATAACCCGAATACAGGATTAACTGGTACTGTTAAATGTGGTGTATGTGGTGCTGTTAGATTCTATCGTTTTGTTAAACAGGCACGTAAATTTGGTATACACAGTTGTGAATCATGCCGGAAATTTATCAGTAAAATGATTAAGAGGCAGGCATGTGCTAAAGGTAGTAACAATACGCTTCCAATTCTTCAGTGTCACAAGGGCGACGGCTTGTGCTTAGTACCGCCAGTTGTACGTAGTCAGCAATGGAACTTGATGAGATGCGTTTACAAGGCGAGATGTCCAGCTTGTTGGTTGAAAATGTGTCTAAAGTGTTATCACATACCAACGACATTAAAAACTGGATTGAATGCTCTTCTCCCGCCATTGATGAGGGATCCAGTTATATCATTGGGTACACTGGGACAGGAGGACAATGATGTGCTTGGACAGAAGACAATTGGTTCAATGAGTTGGCCGGCTGAGGATAGCTTGGAGAAGAATTTATTCAAGTCTGCGATGAATTGGAGCGGAATCGAGCTGTCGAGTAAGGGAATTACCAACGGATTGTCTTCCAAGAAGCACGAGAACTTTGAGTCACTTGGGAAAAAGAGGAAGAAAGATAACAGGATAAAGGTGAGGAAGAAAGAGAAGACTCCAGTCGTTTCACCAACACCGCCAGTAGCTTCAATCAATCAGGCTCCTCAGGCAGTGAGGCAGAGGGTCGATTTGAAGGGTCCGAGGGTCAAACATGTTTGCAGAAGTGCCAGTGTTGCATTGGGCCAGCCGATAGCCACGTTTCCAGCTAGCGATGGTAAAGAAGAGACTGATGCGATTAAAGTCACCTCTAAAACATCGAAAGATGATGAAAAATCGGATAAACGAGAGGAAATTACAAAGGAATTACAAAAAATTAATCAAGAGAACAACGTTAATTCTAATAATAACGTACAACAGTCATACACTAAAAGGAATAAAAATCAACAAAATGTTTTGGCACCGAATCATCAAGTGGTAAGAATATCTACAATTCATCTTGTGGATATTATTTTAAGAATTCTTCAATTTTTTTAAACTCCTTTTCACTTTTAGTTCGTAGTTATATATGAAATAATGTTGAAATTGTTATTTTTGGGGCGGAAAAAACAGGTGCGGGCATTACCAAAGCCAACTACCAATACTATTCATACAATATCGATAGATTTTTGGGAACAGTATGATCCAGCTGAGGTTGGTGCCAAAGGTTTTGCACTCATTGGATCAGAAAACTTTCACATTCCTGCTATTTGTTTTCTCTGTGGGAGTGCTGGAAAAGAACCGGTAAGTATCTAACAACATAATTATATAGTAAAGAAAGTATCTAAACATTGGAAATAATAATAATAATTTCGTGAATTTCTATCACGACGTTGAATAAGTAGATATTAAAGAGTACTTATTCATTTTTTTTCTTCTGCTATGAACGTAGATAAAGGATTGATTATTTTCATTGTTTCTTTTCGTCACTCAGGAACTCATATTTATTTTCTTTTTTCTTTTGCAGTTGATACACTGTCAGTGCTGTTGTGAACCTTATCATGCCTTTTGTCTGGAGCCGAGCGAATGGAATGCCTGTGCACAGCCCAACTGGTGTTGCCCACGTTGCACAATTTGCCAAACTTGTCACGAGAGAGTTGGACCAAAACTCTCTTGCATAAGGTGTCGTCAATCATTTCATCATGCTTGCCTATCAAAATGCGGTGTTAATGCTAGATTATACAGTCCAGACAGGCCCTATGTCTGCCAGAGCTGTGTAAAATGCAAGAGCTGCGGTAGTGAAGGGGTAAACGTTTACGTTGGTAATCTTCCGTTGTGCTCTATGTGCTTCAAATTGAGACAAAGAGGCAATTATTGTCCTCTGTGTCAGCGTTGCTACAATGAGAATGATTTTGATTCTAAAATGATGGAGTGCAATGAATGCTCATGCTGGGTACACGCAAGATGCGAGGGATTGTCTGATGAATTTTATCAGGTTCTGAGTTATTTGCCAGATTCAATTGAATTTACATGCAGTCAGTGCTCACCAAATCCTAATTCATTATGGAGAAATGCTATTGAGGGTGAATTGAAAGCTGGATTTATTTCAGTTATCAAATCATTGAGTAAAAATCGTAAAATGTGTGCAGCATTAAAATGGAGTCCGAGAAAAGAGTGCCTTTGTAAACCACTAACGAGTGCTAGAAGATTGGATTTTTCTGATGAAAAATTCAATAAAGATCTGTCTGATGAAGCTGAAGACTGTGAAAAAATTGTTGAATCTACACAAGCAGATACGAAAGTTGATCCATTGAGTAGATTTGATTTTGAAATTGATGAACAACCAATTGATCTACCGAGACGGGGTCTTAGAAGACTGAAACAAAAATTTCACCTCAAGGAATGTTCTGTGAGAGTTAAAAATTGCATACCCAAGGATACACAGGAGGATAATTCGAGTCAGGAGTCATCAAGCACGTGTGAAAATCGTGAGTGTCATTGCTCGGAGCAACAGATAATAGCAAGACCCTCGCCTACATTGATGTGCGTTAAGAGGAAAGTTAATGGTAATGAGTATAGATCTTTATTCCAATTCCACTGTGATATGGAGCACGTTGTTAATAGAGCTGGTGCTGATGATCTGATTGAATTATATCACAGATCACTGCAAGAAGTTTTTCCATGGTTTGATCCGAAACGTTCAAAAATAAGTTCATCTGGCAATGGATTATCAACGCCATCGAAGGATCCATCGAAATGTTTGGATTCTCCAATTTGTTCAAAGCTGGACGATTCAATTTTGGAGACGTGGAAGGAGGAGGTACTGAAAGCACCAAAGGCAATTGCAGCAAAGACTGGTAATCTTTATAGTAATATAACTTTCGACGACACAAGGTATTGTTCACTCTGCAAGGGTCTTGGTGATGGCCAAGAGTCAAGAGAAGGTAGATTACTCTATTGCGGACAGAATGAGTGGATTCATTCTAATTGTGCTCTCTGGTCGAATGAAGTTTTTGAAGAGATTGATGGCTCACTACAGAATGTACACAGTGCTATGTCGAGGGGTAGACTTATTCGGTGCTCAGAGTGTGGTAAAAAGGGTGCGAGTGTTGGCTGTTGTGCTAAAAATTGCTCGAGCACTTATCACTTTCCATGCGCTAGAAACGTTGGTCTTGGATTCAATGAGGATAAGACAATATTTTGTTCATCACATTTGGCTAATTGTACGACGAAAAACCCCCACAATGACGATGAATTTGAATTGAAGAGACTCGTTTATGTTGAATTGGACAGGAAGAAAAAGAAATTTGTTGAACCTAATAACGTTAAAGTTATGATTGGATCGTTGATGATTGAATGTTTGGGTACAATTATTCCTGAATTATCAGATAATTCCGAAAAAATTCTTCCAACAAATTACAAATGCTCGAGGCTTTACTGGTCAACAGTTAATCCAATGAAAATTGTCAAGTATTATATCAGAACTTATGTTCAGCATTGCACGACTGAAATAACGCTTGATGCTGAACATAATGTCACGATTGATCATTCAAAAGAATTGGAGAAAGCTGAGAAACAAAAGTTGGAGCAATTGGTAGTTAAACAGACACTTGATGCAGTCATTGATTCAGTTTATAATAAAGAAGTTGATGAAAATCTCGCTGAACAGAATAATACTGATCTGCTACCGCCTGAAATAACTGATGTTATTTTCGAGGATTTGCCACATGATTGGTTGGATGGTATATCGATGCAGGATATTTTTCCAAAAATGTCTTACGAAGATTTTTTGGCAATGGATATAAAAAACGATGGAGTCTTTGGTAATGATTTACTGAAAGACGACATTTTACCAGCTGAAGTTGACGATATAATTAAACCACCAGAGAGCAAAGTATCAAAAGTTGAGCCAACTATATCTGAACTTCCACAAAATGATCTCTGGTTACATCTTGAGACGAAAGGTTCAGTTCAGAATTTGATGGACGATTTGTTGAATTCAAAGGGTCAAAAAGTGGGTGGGAGAGAACTGAAGAGATCAAAGTCTGAGGTAATTGGTAACAATCCACTGCTAGTTGGAGGACAACGGCATCATCAGAGATCTTGCAGTTTAACTTGGAGTTGCAAATTGGATGGTACGTATGGGCCAACAATGAAGAGAAGAAAAATTCCACGACCACCAACGGCATCAAGAACAACTGGCGAGACTAATGTTTCAATGGATCCGCAGAATGAGAGAACATCGGTGTTTCATGAGCTGAGAATTCCAGAGAGCATAATGGTGACAGTTGGTAGAGCTAATACACCAAGTATAATCGGTGAGAACAATAAAGATCATAAAAGACTCCTTTGGCATACAAGACAGCAGCCAAGAATAGTTCAGGTTGATGGACCAGCTGATCCCAGTAGTGCAAGTGAGTGCAGTTCTCCAGAGTACAATATTGAGGAGAGAATACCCCAGGTGGATGGCAGCAATGACGAAACTTCATCAAACAGCAGTTCTTGGTTCTCATACAAGGAAAAAAGTTTTTCTTCATCTTCAGAAAATTCCCTCAAAGACTCGCGGCAAGATCAATCTTTTCTGAATGATGAGAGTAGCAACGAAAGCTTCAAAATTCCTCAATTGGATGGTGCAGATGATAATTCAAGTGACGACGAGAGTCCTCAAAACATCAGAGCAGAACTAGTCACCTATATACCAGTTGCAGACATTGGAGATGGACCAGTCACATGCAAAAGGTGTCAATGTACTTACAGAACCCAGGACAGTTACAATCGTCACCTAATGAGCTGCGACATTGTCACAACCAGTGACAGTGACTCAGAGACAATGGATAATAAAGGAGCATCACCGAATTCGAGATTCTCCGACAGTATCGGATCTATGTCACCTCAGTTTATCACAATGTCACCGTCAGAAGGCCACACGCTTTCCTCAGATTATCCTGACATACAAGTGACATCACCGCTTGAAGCATCAGTACCTTCGCCCCATCCAGCTATACAGATAGAGCCAATTGCCCAAGCTCTCATTACACCACAAATTCATACTCACTCGACTGTCGAAACTGTCCACCAAACAGTATTAACATCCAATGATGTCATCGTCCAAACACAGTACACTAGAACTACAACAACATTACCCAATCCTGCAGTATTACCACAAGAAAGTACTGTCCAAATAACAGAGATAACCGAAACTCCAGCTCTGAGTGAAAGAGCTTCATCAACGCCTAATCTCCCAACAATTGAGAATACCAACACAATTCCAAGTCCCCAGGTATCTCCAACTGGTTCATCAACATGCAGCATTTCTGATGGAGCTCAGATGAATCTACAATCACCGAAAATAACAAAACCCAAGTCACCTCGGACGCCAAAACCAAGAGGTAAAATGATAAAGCCCCAAATGATGAGGAACTCCGTCGCCCAACAAGTGGGACCAGTTCGTTATCAAACGGTTCAGAGTGCCGCTCCAGTTCTCCAGCTCCAACAACAACCGCCAAGGCCAGCAGCACCAACTGTTATCCTCCAACAAGTACCACCATCCGGACTAATGTCGTACGTTGAAACACTACAGCAACAATCCGGCCAAAATCTCCAGTACATAACAGCAATTGGTGGTCAAGACGCAAGTTACAAGCCTCAATTCATTACCACCAATCAACTGGTTCCCGGTGCCTACATACAAACATCTCCGGATAATTTACTAGCTTTACCAAACGGCGGGATTTCTGTACTTCCCGGAGTTCAAATAGCTCAGCAACAACCAACAGTGTTGGGTACAATAATTCAGCAGCAACCAAGTACAATACAGTGCGGTGTGATTTCATCAGAACAACTTGTCTTGAGTTCAACACCAACACTTGAAATGTTCACAGACTCAACAGGAAGTATGTTCGTCTCCAGCCAACCAATGTACTACGGCCTAGAGACAATAGTAAGTAATACAGTGATGTCATCAAGCCAATTTATGACCGGTGCTGTGCCACAGGTGCTCGCCAGTAGTTATCAAACAACAACTCAAGTATTCCAAGCGTCAAAATTAATGGAACCGCTAGTAGATGTTCAAACAGTACCAAATGTACCAAATGTAACGGGAGTTCAAACAGTCCAGAGTATTCCAGGCGTGCAAAACATACCGGGTGGTTATGTTGTCGTTAATCCAACAACCCAAGAATCAATTCCGGCGCAACAACTTAATGTTCCATCAAGCTTAGCCCAACAGAGCCTACCCCAAGTACAGGATCAAGGCTCCTTTGTTCGTAGTGGCTGCAATGGTCCCTGCAATTCAAGTCAAGTCGTTGAACCTGCTCGACCAGTTCCACCGTCCCAAGATTTACGTCAAATACCACAATTCATTGACGTACCAACAAGTACAGTATCACCGCCATCTAGACAATTACAGTCTCTACAAACGACAATACCACGAGTCGCCGTTCGACCCAGTCCTGTCTCTCACACTGTGACGCAATCGACAAACAGCCAATGGAAAATGCCAGATCCCCTCTATCCAACCGAACATAGTATCACACACAGTACACGTCCCTACCTAGATTCTAAACACGTGTCTGAAAATACTAGCATGATTAAATCCAGTCTAACATCAAAAATACCACCGTTAAGCAGTCACTGTTTAACACAACGAGATATTCCAAATAAAGTAAACATTGATATCAATAGTGTACACAATATTTACAACAATGGAATCACTAACAATGATAATCAAATTAATTCGGTGATGACAAATAATGGAGTTAAAAATACATCAATCGCACCACCGACACGTCCAATGAATAGAGTTTTACCAATGCAAGCAGTTGCACAAAAACCGGAAAATTTAAAACCAATTCAAAAATCTGAAGTCATTAATGAAGAATTGAGAAAACCGGAAATTAAATCAATCGAGATTGAATCAATTCTTGAGCCAATCAAACCAGTTGAATCTGATATTTTGGAAAAGACATTGGAAAAATCGTTTATGATTGATAAGCCATTTGTCATTGAGAAATCATACGATGAGGAAACTAATTTTAATGATGTGAAAGTGGACGGCGATGAAAAGTTAATTGAGAAGACAATTATTGATGAAAAAATTGTTGAGCTGAAGAAAATTGAAGAATTTCATTGTGATGAGAGTGAAACAATCAAAGTTGATACAGTGGATATTGAGGAAACGAAAGAAAATTCGAAAGTAGAGGTTGATAAGGAGGAATTGAAGAATGCATCGTTGAAAATTGTACTTCAGAAACAATTGCAAGACGGCTCTTACAAAATAACACAAAATATGAAGCCAGTTACGCAGACTAGTAAGGTAGGACCAAAGATCACGTCAGTTGAGATACTTCCGTCCAGGCAGACACCGCAAATAGCATCGCTCCAATTATTGCCGATAAAAACATTTACATTGAAGACCAATAAAATTGAAGATAATACAAAATTAATTGATGATGAGGATAAAAATTTACCGGAGCCAAAATTGCCCCCAGTTGCTGTTAAAAAACCACGCATTATTGCGAAAAATAATGCGAAATTAAATAAAATTGAACCGCAAATTGATAATACTCAGAAAAAGACTGGTCCAAGTTTGATGTATGAAATTAAATCACAGGATGGCTTTACCCATACAGCAACATCAATGGCTGAAGTATGGGAGACAGTTTTTCATGCTGTACAATCAGCTAGAAAAGCCCACAATCTACCACCACTATCGCATAATCCATTGACCGAAGATCTAGGCCTCGATAATAATGCAACAGTTTATCTTGTTGAACAATTGGCCGGTGTTAATCGTTGCACAAAGTATAAGCCGAAATTCCATAAATTATCACCGCCTAAATTACAAGATAATAATAATGATTTACTTGCTGAATCTGAAAGTGGTGCAGCACGTGCTGAGCCATTTAAGGATAGAAAAGTACATGATATGTTTAGTTGGTTAGCTTCGAGGCATCGTCAACAGCCGAAAATGATTGCAATTTCAGAGAATGAAATGAGAAAAGCTGCTAGTACGAATTTACCAATGGCAATGAGATTCAGAATATTGAAGGAAACATCGAAGGAATCGGTTGGTGTTTATCATTCGCATATTCATGGTAGAGGACTGTTTTGTTTGAGGGACATTGAGGCTGGTGAAATGGTCATTGAGTATGCTGGGGAGGTAATTATTTATTTTTCATAAATTTATCATTAATTAAGTGGTGAAGAAAGATGCATCGAAAATTTTCTGGTTCATTCTTTCGCGAATATCTTTGAAACAAGTGGATTTAGTGAAAAAAGTCAAGAAAATTTTTTTTAGAGAATTTTGTGGACTAGAAAAAAGATTCCTTGACAAATCCTCTCAAACCTCATTTTTTCTGAGATATTTTTACGGAATAAACCTCTGATTTTTAGAGCTTACAACTTTGCTGCATTTAATTAGTCAATTAGTTTTTTTTAAAAGTATCTCGAAATCTAATGGAGATACGAAAAAAGTTGTAAGAACCTTTCTCATAGCTCTAACTCTGCTCTACGAAAAAGATGACGATGAAGAATTCTGTATCTTCCTCGAATCTCGAGATATTCCACAAAAACTAATGAAACTCACTATTTAATTCACCAAAATAATTTCACACGATTTAATACAATTCAATCTTTCCATTTTAGGTGATTCGAGCGTCATTAACTGACAAACGTGAGAAATACTACGACAGCAAGCACATAGGCTGTTACATGTTTAAAATTGACGATCATCTAGTTGTCGACGCAACCATGAAAGGAAATGCCGCCAGATTCATAAATCACTCTTGTGAGGTAATTGCTGTTGCCAACAATTTTCCAATTCTATCTTCTTTTTTTTCATCTCAGTGAAAAAAAAAAGATTCTAAATTAAAAGCTTATTAATCGCAATTAAATGAACTTTATTTACAGCCAAATTGTTACTCAAGAGTCGTCGATATACTTGGTAAGAAACACATATTAATATTTGCATTGCGACGCATCGTTCAAGGCGAAGAATTAACTTACGACTACAAATTTCCATTTGAGGATATTAAAATACCGTGTACCTGTGGATCACGCAGGTGTCGTAAATACCTCAATTGAGACTGCATTGATAGAAGTAATAATGGAATTACTGAAGCACTGTATTATACCCATGCTACTAAGCATTAAGCAATAGTTTTTTTTTGCCCCCCCCCCCCAATTTTTTATTATCAGTTTTATTTTACGAAAAAGATTATACAACTTTTCTTTTTTATTAATTATTTCATTTCACTTAATCGAAAGCAATTTTAATCAAGCATAATTATGTCTCATCAGACACAAGTTGAATCATTTTTCCACGTCCAATCGTCTCTGATTATAGCAGTACATAAATAAAAGACTAATAATCGGTTTTAATTGTATACACATTTCTAATAAGTTTCATTTCGTAATTGAATTTTATAATCCGGTTAATGCTTTACACTAATTATCAAGTAAATTTTTAACTAAAAAAAAGTATCAGGCAAAGCATTGAGATTCTTGATGCATCCTTTTTCTTTTCTTTATTAAAAAAATAATGTTTTAATGCATTATTAACCATCATGACATTTCATTTATCGAGCGAAATAAGAAATTCAATCATTAAGAATTATTAAAAATTCTAGTATCGACTTGAGTGCCCAAGGTAGGCATTATAATGTATCTGGAATTCCATTATTCCAGATTAATAATTCATTGGATATTCAATTGTATCCAATAAAGACAATTATTAAAATGTTAATATTTCATGGATTTTGACGAATGATATTTGACATATTCAGATCTAGTGTACAGTGTATAAAGATTTTTTTTTTAAATTTATTTTCAACTTGTATAGTTTTATAATTAATTAATTAATCAATTAATTAATTAATTAAATGTCTACCAATTGGGCCAAGATTTCTAAAATTATGAAAATATAACGAGTGATGTAACTTGTAAAAAATGTAACTTTTAGGATAATTTGAAAAACGTCTTTTTATTGAAAGAAAAAATAATAACAATTAATTGTAGAGAATTTTCATCGAGAAAAAAGAAACTATTAAGAACGAATATAAATGTAGGCATTAAGGAGAGAGATAGAGAATGGCAAGAAGCGGGCAGTTGAATTTCTTTTCTCTTTTTTGCGTTTCAACTTTATTTTTTTGT
>JABSMS010069918.1:0-20690 GCA_018902275.1 Aleiodes sp. PSUC_FEM 10030003
ATATGAATGATTATAATCCCATCAAAACAGATTAAACGTCGCGCTCATGAAAATTACCATCAGATTGTCTATGAAATTACAATTTCTTTCTGTGTATAAACTACCTGAGCGTTAGCCATGCTTCTGAGACGCCAATTTCCGAGGAAGCGGTATTATGATTATAAAACGGAACTACATTTCCATTTCCCCTCACGTGGTATGCGAGATAAGAGGAAGAGCAGTGAATGAATATGCTGAGGACTGTTTATTTGTGAACTGGAGAGTGAGATTAAATCGAAGAGACATTTAAGCAGTGTCAGTCTGTGTTTATTCTAGAAAAATCTGCCCCCTTCATCGAATTCCTCCGCGCCGTTGACAACAAACATGACCTAATTTCACTACCGATCGGTTTTTCGAGAATATCTCAGAATCTGAAGGAGGGAGAGCAATTTTGTTGAGACATTTTTTACAGAGCAGAATCCGACCTACAAAAAACGTTTCTATAAGAAATTCCGTATCTCCATTATATTCCGAGATACAGTGGAGTCGGATTTTAAGTTGCCTTCTCCGCAGAAATGGAGAAGTAGAATTCTTTCGATGAATATTTTTTTCATCGAATTTCAGCAACACGCTCTTCATTTGGTCATTACTTTTTCATACTTGAGGTTTGCAAGCTGTATCATTTAATTCTCCCACAACGAATAAATAATTGCATTTCCGAATAAATGTTTCTTCCGAGACAACAATAAATTCAAGGGTTCTCAGAATTTTTGTAGTCATGGAAAATCATGGAACTTATTTTTGCACAAAAATTTAGTGCAATCTAAATCCATCAAAATCTAGATCCATCGCGAGAATCGTATTGCAACTATTCATTTACGAGTATTTATTGAATATTCATTGATTAATATCTCACAAACTGAAAAATGAACAGAAATCTGCGAAAATTCTTGAGAACATAAAAAAAACTCTAATTAAAAACCAAAGGAGGGGGGGGGGAATTTCATTATTGAAATTTCTTCATATCATTTCAAGATCATCATTATTCATATAATAATAAATTGAATAAATCACCAGCAACATCCTGCGTTCTGTTGCATCCACCCGAAATTCTTCCAACCCCCAAAAATTTCTAAGCGTTGTGTCAACCAAACCTTTCCAAACTTTTATCATTCGATAAATGAATAAAGAATGAGTAAACAATTCTTTCCACAAACTAATAGAATGCTCTTGAGAAGATAAAAATTAGAATTTTATACACATGATTGAACTAGAGCGAAAGGCATAGCGCAATATTACCCACGTACAATATTTTTTACTTCTCAATCTGAATCAACCTTTTTTCCGTTAAAATTCTCCATGCAGCGTTCTTTTCTTTTCTGTTGTTTTTTAATCTCTTAAGAAAAGAATTGTGTATGTACGTATGAAAGAGCCAGCACTCGGCCTCGGAGGATAACTCGAGGACTATTAGGAGTCTATGAGGAGACAAACAGTCGGCCAATGGCTGTTGGAGTGTCCGTTACGTTTTAAGTGTTTACGAATGAAGATAATCAGTGAGTTTATTTAATCTCTCGCTTTTTTCTCCCCATCTTTTTATTAATCCCTGTTTTCAATTAAATTAGACGAACGGAGTAGTTGAATCGACTACGTCTCACAGTGATGAACGAACCGGCATTCATTGCAATTAAGGGAGAGACGTCCCACAATGCCGCGCAGCAAGCCCCATTGCTTTTTTATTCACGTTTAATTGAGATGTTCCACGTGCGGGTACTCTCACTTGTAGAGAAAATTTTATTACTTTTTTTCATGTCAATTGCGTCATATTCTCTGGGTTTCTTCGGCTTTTTTAAGATCGATTGAGAACTCGGGTAGTCCTAGGTCCCGGAGGAGGGGGAGAAAAATATAAGGGGGATATATTTTCTCGCCCCTTTGTGACCCACTTTCTTCACCCCTCGAGGTTAGGCGAGGCCTGACAAGTTCAGTAGATTGACCTACTTCAATTTCTGAGAATAAAAAAATTATGTATTTTATTTTGAAAGATTGAAAAATAATCAGTCTATTCTTTTCGTGTTTTTTGGTTTAAATTGGAGAAAAAGGTGTCATCGATTTATTGATGGAGAATGAGTGATTGATTCGTGGGATTTTTTTTGAGGAGTCGCGGAGGGGTAAGACGAGATGAGTCGATTTTAGAGGATTATGGGTTTTTTGAAATATCTCAGAACATATAGGAGGTGGGAAAATTTGGGTAATAACCGTTTTTGTAGAAAAATATTCGTCGCTGAGATTCTAATTTTTATGGAAAAAAATACCAATAAAAATTAAAAAATTATCTGGGTTATTTCCAAAAATTATTGACATTGATGGAATTGGAGCAAAATTGGAGCGAAAAATGATATTATCGCCCTAGAATCAAAAGGGCGTAAGTGCCATTTTTTCTTGCCGAATAATGAAAGGGCCTAAGTTAGCATTCTCATGAAAGAATGAATGTAGATTCAATTTTTGTAGATTTAGAAAAAATGGCACTTACGCCCTTTTGGCTCTAGAGCGACGATATAATACAATCTTCGCCGGATAAATAGTTCTCGAGTTATTCAAAAACCAATTTTTCTCGAAAATTCTTATTCTTCATTCGTCCTATTCCAAAATTTCGAAAATCCAAAAATATGATTTTTCTAAATAATCGGGAAAAAATCGTCGATGACTCCTAAATTTTTTTAGATGATTTCGACGCTACAATTTGATAATAAAGGCATCGCTCATATTTTTTCTTTAGTGCCAGTGATAATTCACCTAAATTAAATAAACAATTTATACGAATTAAATAAACAATTCATCAATGACGTGAATCGTTGATTGAAATCAAACAGATAATCCATTTTTTTTTTATTTATAAACAAGTAATTAACACATGAGTGAAATCCTGTATCCGATTAGTGCGTTAATTGATGACAAATCAGTGATAATTAGATGTTAATAAATACGCTGATTAAAAATCAACGTTCCGGATCGTTTGGATGAAATTATCGCAGCAAGATCGATCGCTACAACACGAATGCTAACTAACATTATTAAACATCGGAAATATTGCAATTATTTTTTTAATTCTCAAACAATTTTTTGGAAATATCTCGAGACCTGAAGAGACCTGAATCGATTCAGAGACCATAAAATCATCTCTGAATCGATTGTAAACAGTTTTCGGACGATATTTCGGAAATTACGAAAGATAGAACAATTTTCATTAATCCCTTTTTTGTAGCTTTCACTCTCCTCTACAAAAAAGGTCTTCACAAAAAAATTTCTATCTCCCACGCATTCCGAAATATTCTTCAAAAACCGTTCAATTCCCCTCCATCATCTCCCTCTCGAATTAATCCAATCCAAGAAGAACGGAAATCGTGCGCGTTTGAGTAGGTCATAACCTGGCCACCGTTGCCATAGCAACTGAAGGGTATTTACTAACCCTCCGAGTTCCGAATTTCCCCTCCCGTGCCTGACCCCTCCCTATCTTCAGGTGAATTCAGCCATTTCCCCCTCGTAAAATCACGTGGCCTTGACGAAACGATAGGGAAAACAAACAATCTTCGAAACCTTCTGATCTATTTCTATTTCCCAAACTTCACACGAAGAATTTGGGTAACACAGTGACCTTGAGCCACTTCTTTCATCGCCTGTTAATAAACATGGGTCAAAAAAATTTAAGAGTAATCGATTTCTCAATTTTCTCGACTTTCATTCACTGAGCAGAACAAAAAATTCAATTTACTTCTATCAGTGAAATAATGTAGGGTTCGTTGAATGGGTGAAGGTCATGCCAAAGACAAGCGCAAATACTTCTTTCTCCATTTGGTGAACCGAACAATAGAAGAACGCGTGCGGAATTGAAATTGAGTTCAGTGGCGAGGAGGTAAAATGAGATAAGTCGATTTTTCTTGCCAATTATTTCCTAAATATTTCGGAATTTTAGCGGGATAGAGAATTTTTTCTACACGAAAAAAAAAATTCTTGTGGTAAGAAAATGTATTGGTAACGAAATTTTCCTCCGCAATATCTATATCTATATATATATCGAAATTTTCTTGACCGAAGTAAATTTTCTACATTAAGTGAATTTTCTTGCAACAAGAATTTTGTTTTCTCAGTGTAAAGACGTTTTTTGAAGATGATGAGTGTTACGAAAAAGGTCATGACAAAAAATTTTTTTAAAAGGGATTTAAAAAAAGGAGAGCGCCCAAAAATTATTCAATCTTCACTTTTTGATCATTTTTTGTGAATTATTTCGGAATTTAATGAAGATAGAAAAATTTTCATAATACAAAAATAAAAAATTCTTTTTAATCTGAAATTATTATTATTATCGGATGAAATGGGGGCTGAATGTGCGGCGTCTGCGCGCCGCGACGCCGCAATAATCCCCGGGTACCTATGTATAGCTAAATGGAAATAGGCTTCTACCCAATAGCGTGTTGGTGTATTATTTTGTGCCTTCGGCTTTCTTTCGCTACGTGCAAAATTATATTTCACTCTCTTCTCAACATTGCAGTGACGGTCATCGTCGTAACGGTAGCAACTACCCAAGTTAGACTATTTAAAATAACCGCTTGAAAGCTTTCGCGCGAGAGCGAAACATTAAAAATGTTATTTCTATTTTAAATAAGTGTGACTAATCGCGTTAAATATTTCGTTGGTTTATTTTAATTGGAAATAAATTAAATGAAAATAATTAATAGTGAAGTGAGTTCACGGAGGTTTGGTGGAAGGAATGAACTGAATTTCAGGTAAATTAATTATGGTTGATTAATTTTTTATTTTTTTGAGTCCGTAAATTTCGGCGCGGATGAAACACGTCAGTAATTATGGCACTGCAAATATCTAATCATCTATTCAAATAAATTCAGTTATTTATCCAACGATTTTTTAAGTTTGAAGAGCATTAGTGGTAGCTTCAGTGTTTATAGTAACTGATAATTATCCATACTTCGTATGCACAAGTTTAATTATTATCGCTAGTTCGAAATGTATGTGTTTGTCCAACAAACCGTATTTCAGGGGTCATATTTTCCTTAAGTTTTATCGTTTCTTATCTTTTCTGGAACGGAGTGGAGAATGAAAAATTTGTTAACACAATGGGATCAAATGTTCAATTCTTTTGGAACGATTCTGAGGAATTTTGGGGAGCCACTTGTCTCGTGAGTCAAAGTTTCTGAACCTTTTTTTTTTGAGAATAACGGAAAAATTTTCGTTCTTGCGAATTTTTGAAAATTGTGGCAATGGAAAGAGCGGGAAATTTGAGCTAGAAAACGATATAATTCGATCGATTTCAGACGAATAGTTGAGTGAAAATAAATAAAAAAAGAAATTGATGAAAAATATCGGTTTTAAACATCTCGAAAACTGTTGCGTTAAAATCAATTGTATTATCACATTTTTCAGCTTAATTTTCCCGATATTTTCAATGGAATTCACAGAATTTCACAATTCTCAGGATTTTGTTGAGACAAAATAATTTTTTTGCGTTGATAATTATTTAATTGAATTAGAGAAAATTGGATTATCACGGAAGAATCGCGCAAAAAAGCTCGGGGAATGCATCGATCGTCGCCGGAGCGCAGCTACATCCCTCGTCGGTCGTTGCCGTAGGCCTTTAACCCTCCCGTGAGGTCACAGAGTCACCTGTACGGTCGATGCAACCATCCAAGCTCTTTCTCTCTTTGCTAATTCGAAAAGCTCCCGAAATTGGCGACAAAATTCCCTGCTATTCTTGACGCTCTTTTTTATCTGAAGTGGCTCGCAGTATTGATCTACCCTCAAGTAACAGGCTATCCCCTCCACGAGTCACTCCCAAGCACTCCCAACTTTTCTTTCTTCTAAGCGTGAGAGGGAAAATTCTCCTCTGATTCATACTCCCACGTATGCAAACACACGTGCAAGATAAAAATGATAACAAACGTTGTATCGGGGTTGAATTTCATTAAATAAACATAATCTCAATTTTCGCAATTTTTGTTTACGAAAAATTTGAAGGGTTAATCATAGTAAAAAATTATGAGTGATTTCATTGATGATTTCATCGGAAAGAATTTTCGAATGCTTACGTTTCTTTTGTTTGGAAAATAAATTAAGATTCATTTGATTGGGTTAATTTTGTGGGGAAAATAGAATTTAAGTTTGCAATATTTTCTTGCGGTTGAAAATATAATTATGAGTTTTCTGATGAATTTTTAACGATTATAATTTCTTTGAGACAATTCTCTCATTTTCACGAAAAAAATCCATTTCCCATAGATTCCGAAATATTAGAAAAAAAATTCACGTCAACAAGAAATCTTTCGACCTCATTCAAAACGCTTCTACTTAATGAATAAATTATTGCGGAAAGTTTCTTCCTCTCTTCAGAAAAAAATCAATCAAGACGAAGAGACTCTAATAAATTTCATAATTTTCCATTCCTCCTGAATATTTCATGAACAGCAAAAGCGTTTGATGACTAATATAATTAATTAATTCTTGATCGATAAATATCATCGGGTTCGTTGGCACTATGACGCGTCAACACTAACAACGATGAGATACAATTAACATGATTATGTCAGTTGTCAGCTCTCAATAAAACTTGAATGCTTAATGCTACCTGACGTGTCTCAGAAAACCGCGAAACATTGAGAAAAAAACATGGGAAAAACAAGAAATAATGATAAATGAAGAAAAACGGAGAGGGGAGAGGAGAGTAAATGGAAAACTATTATCGATGTCCTCGCTCGACATGATACGCAGAGGTAATACCCCTTCCCCTCCTCCCGTGCCATAATAGTCAAGTTAATTACCATTTATGAGCACACTGAGAAAAAAATACTAGCATTCAGTAATTCGATGTTTTCGCGACAAAAAAAGTAAAAAGCTTCCCCCTCCTCCCTCTCCTTAAGGGGTAAGAGAACCCGTTGCATTTACCGAATTTTCGAACAAATGTTTTGGGAACGATTATTAATTTTGTCTCGAATAAATTCTGTCTCGGAATTTTTCTTTGAGCCTCCATTTTGCCCCACCCTCCCCAATTTACAAAAAATTGATCCTCAATACATCCAACTCTTCACAAACCATAATCTCGCTAATGAATCATTCAGTATCTAATGAATATTTCCTCATTTTTTTTTTACATTTCATTGTGAATGAGACTTGAGTGTCAAAGAACCTGGGAATAGCCGCAAGGCACTTGTGGATTTTCCTTCATCCATGATGCATAGTTAATTCATGGAAGCATTTCCGTTGTCTCATCGTTGTTTTCCGTTTCTGGTTCTATTCCGTTCGTAACTGAATCAATTTCATGCAATAGTCTCAATAAAAATTGAAATTTCAGTTAACCAAGTGTTTTCATTGCGTTAACAATTGTCTGCCATGTGCATCTATAAAAGAGTTGTTAAAAAAAAATTAGTGAGTCATAAATTTCTAAGAATTTTCCTTATTTAAATTCCAAAAAGAAAACAGAAATTGTGTATTAACAGAGAATAAATTAAAGATTTTTCTAATTATTTAAAAACATAATTTGACCTTGGTAATTTTGAAAAGAATTCATGAGTAGTTTTTTTATTAACGGAAAGTGAAAAACAATTTTTTTAACACATTCGGACGATTGTCCAAGTTCAGTTGAATGGATGAATTTATTTGCACGTTATTTGTATGAAACTTGTCCTTTCAAATAAGCCTTGGTCATCATCCCTGGACAAATGTTGGATACAATTCATCTATTGTTAACCAAGGATTACACATTCGATTTACTATTGCGCTCAATTCCAAGGCCGATTGATTTTTTCCGCGTTTTCCCGCATTACTTCATCGTTTATCGATAATTTTTTTTTTTGAGAAAGTGAAGGTGATTTTCGTGGAAAGTTCGACTTTATCAATAGAAATGAGAAATTTGAGTTGAGAAACGCGATAATACAATCGATTTTTTTTAGAAATATTTGAAAAGAAAATTAATCGATCATTTTCATTTATTTTTTTAATAGAATTTTTTTTTCTCAATCTTTGAAAAAAAAAAATCTCAATTCAACTTTCAATCACTTTTCATTTTCAAATTTTCAAAAATTTCGTGGAAACCGTTTTTGTAGCTCTCTTCCTCCCCCGTAAAAATCCCCTAGCCCCCTCAATTCCCCAGATATCCCCAAAAAACTAGTGTCAGCCTTCAAACGAAACAAAATATTTTGTCTCAACACAAAAAAAAAAATTAATAAATTTATTTCACACGATTTCCAACAAAATAAAAAAAAAAAAAAAAAGATTTCCAACAAACGTAAACACCGTGAAATTCACCAGATTCAATGTAAACCTTGGCGAATGATTTATATAAAAATTTCATTAACATTCACGTTTTTTCCTTCTCTGTTCTTCGATAAAATATCAAAGTAAATT
The DNA here is from genome assembly GCA_018902275.1 of Aleiodes sp. PSUC_FEM 10030003. NCBI lineage: Eukaryota > Metazoa > Arthropoda > Insecta > Hymenoptera > Braconidae > Aleiodes > Aleiodes sp. PSUC_FEM 10030003. Next base: position 8,386 of record JABSMS010069918.1, read on the forward strand.
AAATGCAAAAAGTGGCATTCGAAGGTACCTGAGAGATTCATAGATACAATGGGGATGACAATTCTGCCGTAAAAGTTTACGCATCACCGTTGTAATTGGCATACACTAATTTATCGATCTGTGTCAAGGACATTGTAGAAAAAAGTTGAATACGTGATTGTCCGAATTTTTTCCCGTTCATTGAACGAATTAAATTTTTCTCTTAATTCAATAACGAATCCAATCATATCGTCGCTCTAGATTCAAAAAGGCGTAAGTGCCATTTTTTAAAAAGTCTGAAAAAATTGAAGCTACATTTGTTTTTTCAGAAAAATAATAAGTTACGCCCTTTCGATTCTAAGGTGACGATATCATTATTTTAATTATTGTTATTATTATTATGATTATTATGGTTGTGTGTGGGAATAATTTTGTGCGAAAATGCGGGCCATTAATTCAACTCAATTGAATTAAGAGTGCAATTAATTTAGTGCATCTCGTTTATGTTCGTAACACGAGAAGATTACACTATTTTCTTCAATTTAATTTGAGAAATTAATTTATTTGAATTAATTTCTGAAAACTTCAGTAAAAAAAAAATTTTCTGTTGATTCTAATGATTAATTTAGACATTTATTTAAAAATTCATAATTCATTTATACGTACTGAAGATTTAAGTAATAACTCGTTTTTCTTTCCTTTAGAAAATTTATTACTTCATTATTCATTTATGTTAAAAGTTTTTTTTCATTTCGTTATGGTAAAGGAGTTTAAATTTTTTTATGACTTCATTATTGTCGTAATATTCAATGAGCTACGGTTTAAAGAAGTCTTGTTAATAAATTATTTATTGGAGGAATGAAAAAATGGGAATTCTTCGGTTTCGGAGTTTATTGAGTTTTTAGAAATATCTCGGAAGCTAGAATGTGCAGATGAAAATTTATCTCGTTTGGATTTTGAGATAATTTTGAAAATGGGATTTTGCGGGCTTCGATTGTTTTGTGAACTAAAAAATAATGATAAATAAATGGATAAATGTGCCAGGCAGTATCGAGCACCATTGAATAACTCGTGAATTGATACACAAAGCTACTTGAAATGAAAATTTTCATTAAAACCGCACGAGACTCAGTTTACACGAGTATTTAACGCCCAGTGTAACAACGGGTATTCGCACATGATTATTGCATCTTCGGCAGAGTCAATGGTGAAAAAAACGGGATGGGTGGGGAGGGAATACAGACAAAGGTATATGCCGCGTCTGCACCTGTTTATATTCAACATCCCAAGGCTCAGTGTCTTCTATTTTCATCGTGGCCATCAGTGAAAAAAGTAGTTATCGACTATGGGCGTTCTATTTCATCGCAAGCGTAAGGACCAATTTATTTTACTATTTTTTTCTATTTTTTTTTCAAATGTCAAGAAAAGTAAGGATTTTTTCTACCGGTGAATTTATTAGTGAAGTGGGTAAATGAAGTAGGAGAAGGTGGGGCAAAATGGGCCGTTTGAGGAAAAATATCAGAATGTTCAAAATGAAAAAAAAGTTAAATTTTTGAGAACTTTGAAGAAAACAAACTTTGATTGAACGATGAAAGTTTTGAAAAAGTTAAAATTTCGGAAACTTTTGGGGGAAAAACTAAAATTTTGAGAATGTTTGGAGAAATCAAAATCTTAGAATTTTCGGAAAAATCAAAGTATTGAAAAAATCCGATTTTTTTATTTTCTAAAAAATGATAAATTTCCAATTGTTTTCCAGAATTGTCTCGATATTTTAATTTTAAAATAAAAAAAATTCATTATTGAATTGTTTTGTAATTTTTCGATGCAGAAAATTCAAAAAAAAACAAAAATCCCTAATTCAACGATCTCCAAGAAAGAAAATTCCCATTTTCCTCATTTATTTCAATAATAAATAAACAAAAGTCTCCAAAAAATATTTTTACTTACAGTACAATGTATCAAAAATTCCCTCTCCCGTATCCGAAATATCTTCATCGTAAACAGACCGGTCAAAGTGTCAAATTTCACGGATGAACAATGGTCCCAATTCATTTCCACTTTTCCTCCTTCACTTCTTTTTCTCTCGACCCTTTGTCCCGAAAAAAACAGACCTCACGACCTTTGAACCTTCCAATTCTTCACACTTCATTTCTCCACCCACTCAAGAAAAAAGAGAAAAAATCTGAAAAGAAAAGAAAAAGAAAACGATAAAATTGCGTCTCAGTATTACCCAGAACGCATTCCATCATTCTTGAATGTCCATTCACCCAGCGCAGTGCTTCCACGGTCCTTCCCAGGATGTTTATAAACAAACGGATAAAGACTACTATTCCCTCGTGTATTATACGCGTCCAATCCAACGTTCATCGATGTCTCTGACTCATTTGGGTTTTAAAAGAAGTGAGAAAGAAAATTAAGGGAAGGGGGAGGGGGCAATGAGGTTTGCAACGAGATCGATGAGATTTCTTCTTCAGTTCGTCGAGAGCAGTTGCGTGAGTGCGATGTGACAGTTCCCCATTTCTCATTCAACTCCCCTTCTTCAAAAAAATAATTGTGTTATTGAAAGAAAAAACTTCATTCAAATGGTGCGAAATGTGTTGCGCGTTAATAATTCGATCCCTCGGTACGGCAGTGAAGAAATTATTTTGATACTCCCAGGTAAATTCGTTGCGCAACTTTCATTTTCCTTTCGTTTCTTTTCTTGGTAAAATCGATAATTTTTCGCAGTTAAATCGTATCTCGATTGATTTTTTTTAGAGAATGAAATGATTTTTTTTTACATCTGAAGTGTGCTATCTGGCAAACAACGCCAAACCCTTGTATGATTTAGATACGAAAAGGTGTTCCGCTGCTCGGTTAAAAAACCGGCCGGTTGTGTATCTCTTTATCTCTCGCTCTCTCTCTCACGTTCGCGCCGTGTATCAAAACGCCCGCGACCAATGAGATCGATGGATATACATTCAAAAGTTTATATAAAATGTGTCTTCGAGGTGGTGTGTAATGGGAGAATTGCGGAAGACCGGAAGCGATGATGAATCATGTGCACTCGATTTTTTCCTCCTTTTATTTTGTTGAGAAAAAGGGATCGATATGCCGAAGAGTTTCACACGAGGAAAAAAAACGGGAAGAAGTAAAGGAAAAGTTAATTCTTTTTTGAATAAATTTTAATAGATTATTTGAGTAGAATTTTTAATTAAGTTCAAGTTTAGAGTTTTATCTTAATTATTGCATTTTAAAATTTCTTTGAATTTTAATGACACAATTTTATTCAAATGGATTTTTTTTAGGTTTGTTGGAATTTAATGGGGAATTTAGTGATTTTTCTTTTAAAATTCTCTTGATTCCCTTTTGTAATGTAGATAGACAATGCATTTTGAACTTTTTATTCGTTATTTAATTGGTCAATCGATTTTTGATGTTCGTCTTTGTTTTTAAAGTAAACAAATGCGCTTAAAGGGCATTTTGTCAATTTTATAACTAATTATTTATTTACAATTCTCAATTTTTAAAGAAAAAAAAAGAATTAGAGTCCTTTCGTTTCGGAGTTACACGTTGACTGTAACTTTTACTTTCCAAAAAAATTGATAATTACGAATTGACAATTGGTTTTAAAATTGAGAAAGTGCACTGCGTGCCGTTAACCCTCAAGCCCCCCTCCCTTGAGTGTACCAGTTTTTTCAATCGAGTATTCAAAATATGAATATTTTGAATAATAATGAATAATTCGAATTATTTGAATTATTCGAATTATTTGAATTATTCGAACTATTTGAATTATTCGAACTATTCGAATTATTCGAACTATTCATAACAATATTTTTCATTTTCTAGAAAGAAAAGTTTTCGCTTACTATAGTATGCTAGTCATCGAGTCTCAAGTTTTCTTCCTTCAACAGTTTTCAGGCTTCCTTCAACGGTTCTATGATTGTTTTTTTTCCCCAGGCGAGAACGTGGGATGCCGTTTGGGGACTGAGAGAACCCGGGAAATCCTGAGGAATCGATTTTATTCTAGGATTGTTCCATTAACCGGTGTTGACGTTATCAGAGGGATGTCCAGGGTGCCACTGGTACAGACGGAAATGAGGGTCGCGGAGGACGAAAATCCGCACAACCGAGTCATCCTCGAGGTGAGATAATTGTTCTGTTGCATTAAATTTTGATCGCGGGAAATTATTCATCTGGAAATTTATTCGATCTAACGACATAAATCGGCTTTCTTCACAATTAATCCTCGCAGAATGTTCCGAAATCTAACTGAAGGAAATAGAGAAATTCATTCAGGGACAAAACTGACGCTAATTTTATAATGCAGATGCATAAGTTCCGAAATCTTAAGCCGGGCATAATAATTTACATGAAATTCTAATCTCCGTGTACAAAAAACAAGAAAATTGATTTTTTTCATGTGCAATAGGTTGGATTACCTGGTGATACGTGGAAATACAGTGTAGATCGTCAGAGTCTCGCTGAAAAATCTGAGTGGTTTCGTGCGATGCTGGTTGGACCATTTGCACCACCACCGAGTGATCCACCACCCACAGTGGCACTATCGCACGTTGATAAGCGTGCCTTTGATAACCTATTCAATTATATTTGTGGCGAATCAGTTAATTTTACCGGTGTAGTTACAGCAAGATCAACTCTCGATATTGCGCATTATTATTTGTGTCCAGAATTAGCGAAAATGGCCGTTGATTATTTGATTAATAAAATTGACGCATCGTCAGTGCTAGCTGTTTATCATGGCCTTCATCTCTATGCACTCGGCAATTTTGATGCTGGAGAGAGAAGTCCGTCGGCGCCACCAGTACCTGGAGATGATGCCAGTGAAATCGGTGAGTTCATGATGAAGTAATTGAATTAATGAAGGAATAAATATTAATTCTTCGTTGGTGATCAAAAAAATTGAAAAAATTGGGATGCTTACTTCAAACCTCCTCGAAGCTTCTGGTTGTATTAATTTCTCCCGAAAAATAGTAAATATTAATGAAAAAAGTTAAATTGTACAAAGGAAATCGGAAAGCGGCACAATGCCGCCCGGTTTTTAGTAAATTTGAATTCTTAGTTTTAAATCATTCATTTACAAACATGTTTCATTTATAAAATATGAAATACAGACCAAAATCCGAATAACCGAATCCTTATTTCGACTAAAACCCGACGAAATATTTTGACTCGGCTTTTGAAGGGGCGTAAGTGCAATTTTCCGAACACCTACATGAATTCATTTTTCTGAAAAAACAATAAGTTACACATTTTCGTTAATCAAAAAGAGAAAATGGCACTCACGCCCCTTTGATTCTACGGCAACCATATGAATGAAAGAATTCAGAAAAAATTTCCTACTTCCGAATGAACTCTCATTGTTTGCGTCCTATTTTCATCGAATTAATTTTTTCTTTGCTCGAATTGTTGGTTGCTACAACAAATATAATTTATCGCGTTCGTTATTTTAATTTTACAGCTTTGGCATGCACAAGGTTATTAACCGCCTGTTTAGCTGTGATCGACTTCACACCCGACGATGTTTTCCGCCAGGAGGGCTTCGAGGAGTTAACCAAAGAGGAAGTTGCGAATCTTGCGCAGAGAGATGATCTCAAACTCACCAAAGAGAGTATATTATTTTGTGCATTGGAAAAATGGGCCGCCTCTGATTGCCGAAGACGCGGAGTTGAACCTACGGCATTCAATAAAAGAAATGCATTGAGCGATGATATTTGGTACAGTGTTAGATATCTTTTGATGGACGATAAGGAGTTCATTGAGGGTCCAATGGCAAGTGGGTTGCTCAGTAGTGCAGAATCGGCGACTATTGTTGCTAGAATTCTTGGACATCAGCAGCAACGCGAGATTGAAGCGGTGAAGATTTTAGAATTTTGATAAAATTCTCGTTAATTTCCTACAAAATCAACAATTTCATAGTTTTCATTGTTCTTCCAGATCCAGAGCCACAACATCCCCATACGTCTATCAACAACGCCAAGGAGACGTAAATCGCCATCGAAAAAGAATTATTTGAAGAATAAAACAAAAATAACTGGAATGAAACCTGGAAAGAAAGAATGTGAGGATAATAAAAAAAATCGCAGAAAAGAATGCGCTAGTCAGGGCCAGCGCGCATGCTCACGTGTTGGTGATTTGGTTGTTCGTGTTCTCGCCTGTGTCTTTGACTGATTCAATTTTTTAGAGGGAGGGTAAATCAATTTCAAAATTTTATAATTTAATCAATTCAAAAACGTGAAAAATGACGGAATTTCACGGTTTTTTTAATTAGACTGATAGTCGCGACTTAATTATTATTTTTAATCAATTGATTCTTTTAAAATAGGACGTTTTATATTACCGTTGATCTCAGTAGAGACTTAGAGAAATTCTCGTTGATCGATTTCAATTTATTTTAGATTTATTAATTAATTCGGTACTGAAGTGGTGAACGAAGATAAATCGATTGTTTCTACTGATTCTTTTGTTAATATTTTGGAAATGAGTGGGCTTAGAAAAATATTTCGAGGAAGCTTTTTTGTAGAGAATTTAATTCACTACAAAAAAGGTTTCGTGATAAATTTCGGTGGATTTCGTTATTTTTGAGATATTCACAAAATAATAGGGACTTGATTTTCCGAATTCTACTATTTTAGAACTACTGAATTATTTTTACTGTTTTTATTATGCTAATGAGTTGCACTCAACGAATAGGAAAAATGATTTTAAAAAAGTGGAAAATGCAACGATTTTTTAATATTTTAGGACTTTTTTAAGTGCCAATTGCTGTGACCATTTATTTTTAATTTTAACAATTGATTTTATTTAAGAAACAAAGAAAACGATTAACAGCAATCATTTTTTAAATTATTGAACGCAAGCTAAATGATTTTACAACAGTGTTCATGAAGTAGATAAATGTTGAATGTTGATATTATAAAATAATTTCGTTGTTTTCATGGAATTGTTCAGAGTATAACGATGTTTTTACATTTAAATAGAAAAAATTTCAGATTTTAATTATGAAGTTTTAATTGTTCAATGGAATTGTTTTATTGGAGATAATTTTTTTTAAGTCTTGAAATTAGAGGAAGAGAGATATACGTACAAAGTGAATCATGTAAATTTAATGGATAATAAATATTGTTCAGAAGCGAGGATTTTTTTTCTTCATACGTCTTTCTGAATTTTTCTGCAAGTGAGATTTTTTTTTTTTATTTAACTTCCAAACCCTAGAGAAGTAAGAATTTGATGGAAAAATTACGATGATACAAGATGATTCTATTTCTTTTTTCGAACTAATAGTCTGAAACATATTATTAATCTCAAAAATATTGAAGGAAAAAGAGATTTTTTAACTCATTTGCTGACAAATTTTATAAAAAAATTATCAGCAACACAATTTTCGCATCACTTCATCCTTAAGGGGGGGGGGGAATCTTGTCAGGCGCCTCGGAAAAAAAGTTTATCGGACAAAAAGTGATTGAAACACTCAACTTTTTTCACCTCCGGAATCCATTTGATCTTACCTTGCTATGGTAGCCCCTTAACTAACTTGTGTTCGGTAAAGTAGAGCTCTCCTGTAACAACCTCTGTAAGAGAAGAATTTCGTTCATCCAACAGTAGATAAAAAATTCTTTTTGATCGATCGATTTTGTATTTGATTTTGAAAATGATTATAAGATAAGCGAACCTGTTCTCGGTAATTTTTTTATAGTTTTTGTTCTTTCAATCGAGATATTTATTCATAATGGAGACCTCTTACATTTCTGTTCCCTCTAAATGATGTACGAAGCATTAATTAATTTTTTTCTTCTTAATTAAATGTATTGGAGGATTTTTATTTACAGAGTAGCTTTATTTGTTGAGATGTTTGCCGATAATTAAGATAGTTGTTTGCCAGGATACTTATGATGTTAGAATGATAAATGCGTGATTAATGTAAGGTGTGTTTAATAAAGAAAAGAAAATTCGTATAAATCCGTCCAAGATAAACTCGTGTTCTAAAGAAATCTTTTTGGTTTTTTAAGTTCAGATGAATTGGTTCAGTTGAATGTTTTCTGCAGTATACGATTGCATAAATAAAATCGTAAGATCAATTAGGCTCATCATAGTTACGAAAATTCCCCAAAAATTTACATTGGCTAGACAAAATAATGAGTTTCGTCTGAACTTTCCAGACGCAATAACCGCTCCCGAAATTTGCGTTATATTAATCCTCAGTCAATAATCCCGAGTTAAAATCAAAGGGACAGACAGGTAATGAGGCTGACTCATTAACCTATTTCATGCGGCAAACCTCAAAACGCTTCCCATTGGTCTGTGACCGCCAATCAGATGCGGTTCCCTACAATTTAAAGACAACTCGTCACACTTGAAATAATTCACTCTCACCTTCGCCTTCGAAGTGACAATATCGCAGTGCAAGCAACAGAATTCACGATAAAAAATGTTAATTTTGATTATTTTAGTTGTGATTATAAAAATACTTCCGGTGATTGGTAATTCTTTGTTTATCGTTACGCGGGATAGTTGTAGAGATCGAGTTGTCGAGTGTCTCACGTCGTCAATGGCAACAACACCAGCTTGTGGTAGTGATGGTATCACGTATTCTTCTTATTGTCAAGTTATTTCAAAACAGTGCCAAGGACAATCAATTGTTGTTAACTATATTGGATCTTGTTTAGGTAATTTTAGACTTTAATTACTAAATTAATAGAATTTGGCGCAAAGTCATGAAAGAAGCGTGAATATCTCGAGAATGAGTGGATTTAGATGAATTTTTCAAGAGATCTTTTCTGCAGAGGATTTTATGGTTTTCGAAAAAGCTTTTTTAACGTTTTCAGACCTTTTCAAAAAATCATAAAATTCTCTACAATAGAGATTTCTTGACAGATTCTTCTAAGTCCGATAGTTTCGAAGGAATTCGACTCACAATGAACATTTAATTTTTAGAATTTTACAAACCTGAGAATTATATCAAAGATTCAATTCAATTGTCAAGAGACCTTTTTGGTAGATGTTTTCATGCTCTTCAAAAAAGCTCTTTTGACAGATTTTCTTAAACGACAATGACCTCTCAATTTCCGAATTTCCAGTGAAATCACCGTGCTTCTTGCTGCGTCAAAGATCTCCACCGTCAACAAGACCCAGCTGCAATCCAGACGGCACATTCTCAACGATCCAGTGTCACAAACCATCCGGGTACTGTTGGTGCGTGACCCCCAAAGGTGAACGCCTCGCCAACACTCTCATTCAGCATCAAAAGCCTCGTTGCATACGTGCAATCTCCGCAACTCAATTATCCTCGAACGCAACTCTAAACATCTTCAAGCGTCAGCCAATGACAGCGCCAATATGGAAACGCCGTTGGCAGTGTGACGCCGCACAGATGTCGCAATTCATTGAAAATCTCGTGGCTAAATTTGCAATTGAATACGGCCGAATTAATGCAAACAATACAAATAAAACCGAGATAATTCAATGGAAATTTCATTCACTCGATGTTAATAAAAATAATTATTTGGATTGGACGGAGTACGAGGAATTGTTGCGATTGATTGAGAGAGTCGTTAGGCCGAGAAAATGCTCAAGATTATTTTCAAAGGTTTGCGATACTGACAGAGACCTAAGAGTGACAACAAACGAATGGATTAAGTGCCTGACTAATTCATCGGTTTTGCCAATGGCCGGCGCCCCGTCGGGACGAACCGGTGTTCTATTGAGTGACGAAGGAGAGGCAACGGACAATGAAGAAGAGAATGGGGCCGATGATTGTCCATCAAAACGTTTGCTTGCCCTCAAGTATCAGAGAAAAACGGCTCAGGAGAATTTGTTTATACCTGAATGTGAGGAGGGAAAATATCGGATTGTTCAGTGTTACTCGGGCTTTTGTTGGTGCGTTAATACCGAAACGGGTTTATCCATTCCGAGAACTTCGACGACCGGGGAAAAACCCAATTGCAATAATGAGACAATGGGTAATAAAATAATGAGAGGTTGTCCTCAAGAAAAATTCAAAAGCTTACTCAACGATATAATGGCAGTTATGAAGAACAGGCTCAATGCTTCTGCGGTTAATGCAACCGTTGGCTCTTCGGGAGCCGAGGAAAGTGCCGCCATCTGGACGTTCTTTCTGCTCGATACTAATAAGAACAAGGTCCTTCAGAGGGGAACAGAGTGGAGGAGCATTAGAATGATGGTGCCGCAGAACCGGTGCGGGAAGAAACTTCCGAGGTTTTGTGATGTTAATGGGGATTTTGGGATAAGCATAAGCGAGTGGCTGAATTGTTTCAGTATTGAGAGACCTGTGAGGATTAGGGGGAGCAATCCAATTGCTATGCTTCACAGTGTGTGATCGAGTTTCTGGAGGAAGAGGGCTTAACCGGTTTTTGGGGAATATCTCTGAAACCAATTCTTACTCAATTGTAAATTTGTAAATAAATAATTGTTAAATTATTAATTATTCATAAATACCAGTGTATGATATATTTAAGAGAAATCAGATTCCTTCCTTATTTGATGTTGAACGAGCAATGCTGGAAACTATTATTATCAGCTGTAGATAAAGACGAATTTGTTTTTAACGAACATTGATGAATTTAATTATTTTATTTAAACAAATAAAAATTTATGTTACATTAAACCTTTACATTTTATTACCTTCCTATAAATAACAAATACAATCATAGAAATTCGCATGTCTAATCTAAAGACTCCATGAAAAATCAGAAGAAACAAAATTCAGTAACGGAATTTTTTAAATATCTCCCAAAATATTGAGTTTAGAAGAAATTAGCACGAAACCTTTTTTTCAAGAGCATAAAATTCTCTACAAAAAAGTTCTGCTGAATTCTCGCAAGCCCACTAGTTCCAAAGATGTTGTCAGATGAATCAAAATAATTCTTTTTTCACATTCCCTATTCTATTATTAAATTAATAATTCTTCAACGAGATGCTTCCTCCATTAACCAGCAATCGGCGCGATTGTAGTGGCCTGCCTAGTCGAAGACAAGAGCTGAGACGGTTTATCACCGATATGACGATTGAGCCAGTTCTCAATAATTGGAATATTTCTCTCGCTCCACCGTGATTCACAATCAATGTCCTGAAGGACTTTGTCCATCAATGAATCTGGTGTATCGAGTTCGCCCTGCTTAATTGCATACAATTCCGAGACCATGTCGTAGCCCTCCTGTGTACCAAACGAGGCAGTCGCTGAATTTATTATTCCATGCCACAAATGTTTTTTATTCTCAAATCTCTGTTTAATTGTACTCCAATTATCAACCAAAAATTCAAACAAAGTTGAATAGCCAGTAGCACTGCCAGTCAATGTACTGTAAATTAAATGTATATCTGAGTCGGAGAAGTTTGAATGTTTATCCAATATTGTTACATTCAATAAACGTTGGATTTTTAATTTATCAACTGGACAACCAGCTAATGTTTTCAATAAATACGTTCTTTCACTTTGTTTTCGTTCAATTGTTTTCTGGGGAAAATTTATAACACGCTGCAGACCAAACTCCCATTCTTCCATTGTTCCCCAACGAAATACTGGACAAATGAATTCATTTGCTACACTGTAAAATTAATGGAAAAAATTAAGAATATTTCGTGATTCACAAGATTTGCAATTGAAATGAAAAACCTGGGAAATTGGAGGAGACGAGAAAAATAATACATACGGGTTTCCTTCGTCGGGTTCGTCGTCCTTCATCCATTTTTTGTACTGCTCTACAGCTTCTTTGACACACGGTACGTAACCGGCACGGCACAAAAAGTTTTTAGCTAAACCCCTCATGTGAACTTTCCACGATGGCTCGTTCGGCTGCGGTACTTCGCCCAATTGATTTTTGTAAAGTGGTTCAAGTAGACTAAAGATATAAGCCTGAATAAAATATTAATAAATCGTCAAAAATATAAGGATATTCCGCGGATGAATTTAATTCTATTCGCGGTACTTTAATATTTCATATCTGCGTCATTAAATTTTTGACGAGACTTTCAGATAAAATTTCAATCGTTCGATTGGATGGGCCTCACTTCTGTATTTTTCAAAAATATTCTGTATTAAAAAAATATGCAGATCATTCTTATTCATGTTCTCTGAACCCTTTGTGTAGCCAGAATTCATCAATGAACTCTCATTTGAAGAAAAAACTTGTGAAAATAATGAAACTTGTTTATAACAAATTCTCTATACATCCATTTCTTATGAGGAGAAAGTTTATAAATTTTTTTGTCGGAAATCATTACAAATTTCTCATAAGAATGGTTCCAATCTTTTATGAAATAATTTATACAACGATTTTCTTATAGAAATTTTCATACGTGTTCAT
>JABSMS010069929.1:0-20674 GCA_018902275.1 Aleiodes sp. PSUC_FEM 10030003
AAATATTAAAAGTATCAAAAATTCCCGCTCTTTTCACCCCGTGTTAATCAAGATGACGAGACAGTGCTGCAAACATAAAAAAAGTCGAGCGACACGGCGCCACCTGACGGATTAGTTCAACTGCGTTGTCGAAAAAAGAGGAAAAAAAAAGTTCTACAGTTTTTGTGTTAGCTCCACAAACCAAAAATTAATTCCCGTTTGGAGGTAGTGAATTGAGTGATTATTTAGCATTTATTCATTAATTCCAGAGAGAAAAATAATTGTCATCACACTGTGCCGTAATGTGAACGCATATATGTAAGTGAAAGTTTATCGAAGTAACTTCATTCAATGAGCATAATATAATATTTGTAAATTTTACGAGAGACGAAAGAATGGAATGAAACAAGGACAGAATTTCAGCATTGATCACTGTGTCCCGGCTTCTTCTATCAAAACACATTTTACCTCTGGTTTATCACAAATCTAAACTCCACTTTTATTATAAATCAATAACGCATTATTAATTCTTCATCGCACTAACCGAGCGAATTTTCCAATAAATTCATTGATAATTATTATTAAAATTGAAGGTTAAACTTTAATTTACGTATTTGAGTATTTGCTAATTTTATTTGATAGCAACACATTATCAATGCATGCTACCAACTAACCTCCAATAATATGATAATTTTACTCTTATTTATGTTATCGATGATTCAATTTATTTCAATTATTCTCGTAGGACAAAATTTATTGAAGATGTCAGTGCATTATAAATTCAAGTCCACATTGGATTACGATACAGTATCCTTCGATGGATTACATATTTCAGTTGCTGATCTCAAGAAAGCAATATTTCATCAAAAACGTATTGGCAAAAATACTGATTTTGATCTGCAGATAACAAACGCACAAACTAAAGAAGGTGAATTTTATTTAATTATGTGAAATTGTTTAGTTCTAAAGTATCTTGGAAACAATGAGGTGAACGAAAATTTATCAACACTTTTTAAGTTCATGAAATTTCAAAAATATTTTATGAATGAAGAACAAAGTTTTTAAGTCTGTAATTTTTTTAGCAAATTTCATCTTCGGTTTATCGTGAATACCTTGGAAACGAGCAAACTGAGGAGAATGCATCCCTAAACCTTTTTTGTAGAAATTTTTATTCCCTACAAAAAAGGTTTTATCATAAATTCTCCTAAATTCAATATTCTGTGAGATATTTACAAAATAAAATGAAAGTGAAGAAGGTGAATTTTTTCTTTCTTCGTGGAAACTATTTTACTTTACTAAGGTACATCTTGGAAACAATGAGGTTTACGAAATTTTATCAGAAGCCCTTTAAAGTTCATGAAAGTCTCTACAAAACAACTCTTGCGAAATTTCTCTATGCCTGCTCGTTGTAAAATTATTTCATAAAGGATGTAGTAGGAATTTTTCGACTCTTTTTTAAAAACTTTGCTAGCGAATCTGATTTTGTTTTTTTTTGTAAATATCTCGGAAACCAGCAAACGCAAAAGAATTCATCCCTACTCTTTTTCGTAGAAAATTTAATTCTCTACAAAAGATGTCTCTTCATAAATTCTCCTAAATTCAATAATGTCTGAGATATTCACAAAATGCTCCGAACATAATCCTCACTCATTTAGTTTTCCAATTCCATCATTTGAATGATTCCTTGAATTCTCATGATTTTCTAATTCCTCAGATTACACGGACGACAATGCTCTGATAGCAAAGAATACGAGTCTCATAATAGCACGCGTGCCTCTTACAGTACAGCAAAAAAGATCATGGGATCGTAATGAACAGCAATCATTCGCCAATTCAAAAGATGAAGCTGGCATGGGTCATACAGTTGATTTAACAAGATTAGATGGCTCTGAGGAGGACAAAATACGCGCTATGATGACGCAGTCTACACAAGACTATGACCCATCGAATTACATGAAAATCCGTGGTGCAAATCAGACTGGCGAAGTACCACCGAATTACAGGTGTTACAAGTGCCATCAGCCTGGGCATTGGATTAAAAATTGCCCGCTTGGAATTAATCAAGAGCCAATTGAAATTAAGAAGAGCACAGGAATACCAAGGAGTTTTATGGTACCAGTTGAGGGACCACTCGTACCTGGTGCTATGATGACACCTACTGGACACTATGCTGTTCCGGCTATTGACCAGTGAGATTTCATCTTCAATAATTTACTCGCGATGTGTTTTTGCAGAAAATAAAAACAAAAAAAGGGAGATTAATTTCCATTTCGTTTTTCATTTTATTGTTCAACAATTCTTCATTCATTCTCATCAATTAAAAATTGCTTTCCAGCGATAAAAGTGAGGAAGATCTTTTTTGAGAGGATGAAGTTAATGGGATTTGGAAATTTAAATGGTTCAGGGGATAGAACAGGGAAATTTGGGGCGGAGCAATAGTTCTCGAGTTATTAAAAAAATAATTCTTTTCGAAAATTCCTATTTTCTTCATTATTTCGGTAATTATTGTGCACAAAATCTATTGTATTATAGTATGTTTCAACTCAAACTTCCCGGACTATCCAATAGAATTTTCACAATTTCGAAAATCCAAAAATTTCACCTTCGCACACTGTAAATTTTTTGAAAAAATGTAAAGAGATCACGCATGATTTCTAGAAAAGTGTAACGACAAAGGCATCGGCGCGAGTGTCTTCATTCTTCAATAATTAACTAATCCATTTATATATTATTTCTTTTTCCATAGTCAAGCATACAAGGAAGGTAAAAAAGAACGACCCCCGTTTTTTCAAGACCCCGAGCCAGTCGCTGAAAAGCCGGAAATTCCAGAGGACTTGATCTGCAGTATCTGCAAAGATTTATTAACCGACGCTGTGATGGTACCATGCTGTGGAAATTCTTACTGCGACGAGTGTAACTATCCCAATCAATCCCCTCTAGAGTTTCCCCAATAAAAGTTAATTAACAATGCATTAATTCCAGGTATTCGTTCATCACTACTTGAATCAGAGGAGCACGAGTGCCCAGGCTGCAATGAAAAAGACGTATCACCCGAAACTCTAATACCAAATCGTTATCTACGTGGTAATGTTTTACAATTTAATAATAAAACTGGCTATGCTAAAAGACAAACGTATCGACCAGCTGTTGTTAAGCCTCAGACCCCAGTCCCTGATAAAGAAAAAACTGAAAATAGCCAGGGTGAATTGCCCCAAGAGACACAGAAGGTCAATCCACCCACACAGGATCCATCATTGCCAGTATCAACAGAACCAGGTAAATAATTAACTGCATGACAATGTTTCTGTATCGCCAGTAAAATTTGTGAATTATACAAGAGAGAAATGAAGTTTCTTTTTTACGCATGCGCTTTGTGTGAAGTTTACTTTATTATTCTCGTTTCGTGAAATTTTATGCTGTCCTTAACCTACGTTCAATTAGTTTTGTGTGCGAACACATCATAGTACACATAGCCAGTTATTTTTATTGGATTCATGATTTTGTGATATTAACATTTTAATTTGTACGTTGAACATCAAAATAAAAGCTTCATGGATGATTTTTCATTGATTAATCAATTGAATGGGTTTTTATATTCAGTTACGAATGAACCAACACCAGAACCAGAAACACCGGAGCCAACATTGCCACCAGTTGCTGATGAAGAGTCTGAGGTAGTACCACCACCTCCACCAGGCACTGAGCCATTATTACCGATTCCATCAGTTAGTAAATCACCAGAAAAAGAGAGTGAACCAATTGAAGATAGGGTCACTGAGAGGAGAGATTATGAAGACGATTATGGGGGTGATTATGGTGGTGATTATGGAGATGAGAGAAGACCAAGGGAACGTGGCCGGAGTTTTAGCAAAGAGGGACATCGTGAAAGGTTTGTTTCGTCTATTAGTATATGTTAAAAAATGATGAACTCTTCCACATATTTGATTCCATATTGGCGCACACATTTAGTACATCTTTATTTTATTTTTCAATAATTAGTATGGATTGATTGATTAAAATTATTGTTCATGAAGAACATCACTTCCTCTATCAGTAAAAAAAATTGAGAATTTTTCAAACACTTGGTTTTGACTAAACCTTGACTATGGATAATTTAATATTCTTCAACTCACTCCAATCAATTTTGCGGAAATATTTTCAAAAATCTAGTTATTACCTTCTTCGTAATTTTAACTTTCCTCACCAAAAAAAAATTATCGCAACAATTCCTCTATTCGCCATTTATTTCAGTCAGTACAGATGGGCTCCATTTCATCTGAAATCTAAACGAATGTTTCTTTTCTCTTCTGCAGAACTGGAGATGGTGTAAGACGAATTGAAAATATAAGGTCAATGAACAGAAGAAGATCTTTGTCACCAAGACAGAGATCTGATTATCAGGCTCATGGCACACCGCTGCCACACATGATGAATCAGTCCAAGGGCTATCAGAATATGCAGCCTGGTAATCAACAGAGATATCCATCTGGTATGCACTACGATTCTGAAATTCGCCGCTCAACTGAAGATCGCCCTGGCACACCTACTGTGAGTTCAAGTCAATCATAAAATAGGGATCAGTGGGGTAAAATGGATAGGATTGATTTTAGTTGGAATTTGAATATTCCAGTGAGAGTGTTTTGGATAAAATCTTTTCGATGATTTTGCTGAAAAACTGAGGAAGTTTCAGGCGGAAAACATGTATTGGAATTTATTTTTGGGATTTTTTTTTGAGAATTTGGTTGTTTTTATCAGAAAGTGAAGGACTGATTCCTTTTATTTCCAAAATTATCAATTATTCATAAATATCTATCGTAGAAAATTGACAACCAATTTGAATGTTTCCTGACTTTATTTGAAGGAGTTACGATTCATTTGATAAAGTTCTCTTTTTTATCCATATCTTCATCGAAAACCATTAATAAAATCATTGAAAACAAGTCAAATCAATAGAAAATGAAGTCATTTTGAAGGTAGTTCTCGATTTTTTGTGTCAAGGCAATCTAATCGGAAATATTCGAAAAAAATTAGAAATTTTCACCCAAAACCGTTACATTTTCAGAAAAATCCTCAAAATAAATTTTAACACATACCGCCTATTGTAAATTTCCTCATCTTTTCAATGGAATAATTCAGAAAATTCTATCTTCAACCGTTCCATTGAAATATTCATTTCATTTCCTCCTATATTCTCCTCTCTCTCAATTAAAAAAATGATTTTTATCAACTGTTCTAATTGTTTTCATTTAATCCAGGTTGACGAGCCTCATTTACATCAACAACAATCAGGAGTTAACCAAGCGCCATTACTGCCATATCCACCTGGTGAAGAACGTATACCACCTCCGCCACCCCAAAATTACAATCAGCCACCTCCAAGAATGCCACACAATCCACCATTATTACCAGATCCATACATGGGCCACAGAATGCCAATGTATTCTCATCAACAGGGACCACACTATGGCCCACCGAGATACGACAGACCACCGTATCAACAGCCCGGTTACAGATCATCACAGCCACCAAGAAATTACAATGGACCACCAAGACCAATGAGGGGAATGCATCACCGTAAGTTTCGTTCATATATAATTTACATCGTCGCCCTAGAACCAAAAGGCCCTGAGTGCCATTTTTTCTTACTGAATAATAAAAGGGCGTAAGTTAGTATTCATAAGAAAAAATGAATGCAGATTCAATTTTTATATATTTAAAAAAAATGGCACTCACGCCCTTTTGACTCTAGGGCGACGACATGAATTCAACATTTTTTTTAATCTCTTTGAAGATAAACGAGATAGAGAAATTTTCGTAATGACCTTCATGCTATGAATTCTCTGAATGAAATACATTACGAAAATTTCCCATGTTTAAATGAAATCCACTTCTTTTTGGTAATGAGTGAATCAATTATGAACAACATTAACGCAGTTATTTTGGTGTAGTAGGCTATAGAGGAATGCAGCCGCCACCACCTGGACTCGGTCGAAGCATGCACAATGGGAATCCACCGGGGTGAGTTATCCACTTATTCTCCAATTTTTAAGAAATTGGTAAAAGAAGATAAGCCGACAAATCTAATTTTCATATTTTGTCCATATGGAGTCAAAGTACACTATTACCTCGAAGGTAATAGTGTATTTTGGTTTTGGCAATGTATGGAACGTTAAAAATTCCGGAAATAACATTGTTCTTCCATGTTCTGAAAGAGAATGGGTTTATTTTCAAGAAGGAAAAAAATCGATTCACATTTAAAGTAGGAAATTATCATATTTACATTTATATTGTATTCAACAATTTTTAGCTTGCTCTTGTATAGCAATTCCGAATTCACCGTTGCTTTCTTTATCTTTCTCAGTGTAAACTCGATCCAGTTCTCTAGGATTCATTCTCTTAGATTTCATCATAGTTGTGCAAAATAAACTAAAAATTATCAGTGAATTAAAAATGAGTAATTTTGGGAATTTGTTTTTGGAAATAATTAATTAATTTGGAAATTTAAAAAATGGTAATAAATATGTTTTTAAATGAAATTAAATTTTTTTAAAAATCATAGAGACGAGTAAATATCCTCAATTTTTTTGACCAAAAATTGTTTGTCAATGGATTTTTTTGTTCGAGTTTTTTTTGCTAAAGTTTTTCAGACAAGTACCATATAAAATGGGTCCCCTGATAAATCTTCGTAAGCTCCACTGTTTCCGAGATATTTCCAAAATAATTTACGCGTAATTTTTTGACTTATCTTACTTTGGAATTACATTTTACAAATCTTGAATTCTTCAATAATTTTTTTCATTCAAATGTTTATCTCAGGGTTATCGATGATCCACTGGAGGCATTCGAGCGGATGCTACGAGAGAAAGATGAACGCGACCGAAGACTCGGTAAACATCGTAGGCGCTCTAGAACACGCTCAAGGTCACGAAGTTACACCCGATCACGATCTCGTTCATTTGGTCGTCGTTCACCATTACCATCACGCTTGAGTAGGTCCAGAAGTCCACCGCCAAAGAGACGATCAACGAGATCTCCGCTGCCTAGGCGAAGTAGAACACCCAAGAGGAGATCTCGAAGCGGTAGCTTCTCAATTAGTCGGTAAGTTGGGTGCAACTATTAGAAAAAAAATAGAAATTTCATCAACAATTTGATGATAATTTTCATTAGTGTGACATTTAATTTGTTTTGATAGAACGATGGTTACGGAATTTCGTGTTTTAAGTAGAATTCACGTGAATTCGTTTGAAACATTTAATTAAACATTCAATTAATTTAAACATTTTTTAACAGTGCAGATGAAAGATTGTGATCATGTGATTTTTAAGTGAATTTTCATGTGAATTAATTATTAATTATTTCAGATCGAGATCATATTCTCGCAGTCAATCTCCGAGAGGTTCAATCTCTAGAGATCGAGAGAGGGAAAGAGATAGAGAACGTGATAGGGACAGGGATCGTGATTTGCCTCCGCGATACAGATCACCGGTTAGATCGCCCCCGAGGTAATTATCACATTTCTATAATCCGAATAAAAATACTGCGACGATTTCCTCCCATTTCATTGAAATCTCTATAAATATCAATTTTGGAAATCTATTTTGTGAACGAAAAGCTTTTGAGAACGATGGTTCCAAAAGTTTTTTTCAATAAAATTTTCGAGGAATGATCGAATAATCAATTCCTTCAAGTATCAAAAAATAATAAATTTCAAAGAAAAAGATATGCAGATTGCCGATTTTTTGTGTCTTAACAAAATTTGAAAAATTGAATTTTTTCAAAAATTCTTAATTATTTTTCAAAAATTTCCAAATTTTCATCTTGGAACTCATTTTTTTCATAATTTTTAAACTTCAACAATGAAGAAAACCGAGCCATCACCAATTTTCCCCTAAGCCTTTTAATTCCAAAGACATTTCCAAAAAAATCCTCAAATAATTTCACCAAATAATCAATGAAATAATTCAAAACTTGCAGATTCCAAAGAGATCGCGAACGTGACCGAGATCGCGCTAGATCCCGGGAGCCACGTGAAACCTACAGTAGTTATTACAATGATTCACCAGCGAATGATTATGAATACCGTGGACGTGAACGTGATGTATCAAATCGTGATAGAGGTACACGTTATCAATCAAGGAATCAATCGTCACAACACAGTAGTATACCACCATTGATGTCACATCCAATGCCACCTCTATTGTCACTGGGTTCAACACAACAACCGGAAAGGAAAGACTATTATGATTCTTACAACAGGTATTTTCGCATCAATTGTATTTTGTTTCGTGTAATCATTAAGTGCGCACTTAATCATAAATACGAGTTTGATTTACTCGTTAATAATCTCATTATTTCCTTTATTATGTTCAAATACGTACATAAATCAATAAGAACTATGATAAACTGTAATAACTATTTTAATTGTTTGTTAGTTAAAGTTCATTCATTATGAAAAAGAAAGTTTTCAAAAAAACTTGAATTAATTGAAGTGATAAATTCCACGAAAAATGAGAGAAAAAAATTCATATTATCAATAGAAAGAATTATCTAGAAAATATGAAATAATCGATACACATATATATATTTAGAAACTACGTAGAATGAATGTGAGAGTAGTCAATTGAATGCATAAAGCAAGTAACACTCGATAATTTATCAAGTTGAAAAAGAAAATCTTGACGAAAAATCGTCACAAATGCATTTATGTCCAACTAAATATCACGAATCACTTGAGATGCTTTAAAAAATGACGTTAACTGTTGGGTATAGATGAATTATTCGACGTAAATTCATTGGACTGTGAGTGAGAGTGATTTTAATAGTATTACTGGATGAACGTAAAATTGGGGATGAAATTATTTTAGTATTAAAAAGAAAGAAAACCTAAAAAAACTACAAATGTACCTGTAAATTAATTTAAGGTAAATTGTAAGCAATCAAAAACAGAGTATCGTATTTAAAAATTTTAATTTACCATCAAGATAACGGTATTAATCACACGGTTATGATGGATTAATACTTTTGAATGTGATCCTTTGAAACAATGAGAGAAAAAAAAGCGTACAATAATTATTACGAGTCTATTCAATTTCTTGAAACGAAATAATTTTGTAAAAAAAAAAAGAACGATATTTCTCGTATAAAATTCATGCTAAATGGTTCAATCAAAATACTGTATGAAACACTGTGATAATTATGTATAATAAAGAAACGCAAAAGAGATATTAAGTCCCATGATGAATGAAGAGGACAAGAGACAGAAAAAAAGAAACGTTTTTTTAAGTAAATTAAAAAAACTGGAGTGATGCAGCTGATAATTGAAGAAGCCAGAAGACACGGGCCGACACGACGCAACGACTTGGTTCTTGATTCAGGTGAATTCAGGACCAAATCAATATTTATAACTCAATAAAAAAAAAGAGATATTTATATCAGTTTGCAATTGAATACTGAAACGTAATTTCAATTGAAATAACGTTTTTTTTTTCATGGGTTATGAATGTTGGTTTAAACAGCTAATTTAATATTAAAAAATTGAAAATTAAAATGAAGAAATATATATGAGATTTTCAGTAAGATTCAACAGGTGGAGATAATGATACATCATTTTATCAATATTTAATTTCAGTTTATGAATTTTCAGCTTCTCCAGTTCTCCTGTTCTCTTGTTTCCAGTCACGAGATAATGAGAGAAACAATTATTATGACGAGGAGCACTTCAGATGCTTGAAAAAAAAAATTGATAGGCCATAGGTCCAGTTTAATGAAAAAATTTCTAAAATTTCACGAGAAAAAGAATTTTTAAATCATTTTGATATTTTTTTTTGCTGGAGGTAATGACAAATTAGTTGTCCTGGAGTTTTAAGCCTGGGATTAATCAAATTTTGAATTCGTCAAGTGAATGAAGAATGAATGATTTAGATGAATGAATAGATTGGATTTTTTTATTAACAAAAAAAGAAGGAAAAAAATTCACGTGTGAGAGTCTTGATGAAAAAATTGATTGGGACATTGGAATTAATTAATTTAATAGGACATGGATTTGTGTCAGCAGGTATCCAGGACAATCACAGAGATTCAATAGCCCTAGCCGTGAACACAAGCGTTTTGATGATGTTGCACCACCAGGTACAGAGGGCTATTATGATTTACCACCACCTGGTGTTGATCATCCTGAGAGAAATAGAGACGAACGTGATAGATCACGGGTATCAAAGGATAACGAAGATCATGGGAAGGATGGTGATGGCGAAGACAAATCACTGCGTGATGATAGGTAATTATTTTCGTTTGCAATTTTTAAAATGCAAAAAATTAAGATTTAACTCCAATTGAAAAATCTCTCACAAAAATAACTTATATTTCTCAAACATAATGAATACCATTTATTTTACAATTTTAGAATTTCGGAACTTTTTAGATTTTTATATATTTTTTGTTTATTCTTTTAATGAACATACTTCAAATATCGTATTTTTTCTTCATAAAGATGATTTCTATTTCATGAACATAAATTTTGAGTGTTTTCGGCGGATTTTTTTTTATGAGTTTTCAAGCGAAGTTTTTTTGTCCAAATTCTTGTGTCGGAGTTTTTCTGACCAAGTTTTTTAGACGTGAATTTTCATTATGACAAATTCTTTTTTACTATCTCAAAGTCCATGAAAAAATTCTGATATTTTTTACACTTATAGAGTAATTCTAAGCAGAATTTTCAATGAAAAAGTCATCATTATTAGGAGAACCTGTTTTGTTTTAACGGATAAACGTTTTTTCAATAAATAAAACGATCCTGATAGTTGTAAAATTTTCATTTTGAATCGTGTTCAGAATTACTTTGTATACTAAAATAATTTCATAATTTCGCTACCTTTTTTGACAGAGGTATGATTTTTTCACTCATTCCCCATTAAACCACAAGTGATTTTAATTATTAATTTTCAAAAAATCATATAAAAATAATCCTTTCCCTTTTCATGAATTTTTCCAAATTGGGTTTTACCATCTTCTCACAATCGCTCAGCATTCTCAAATAAAATCATTCCAAGAATCCTAATTCTTGCAGAATATTTCTTAATACAATGAGAATCCAAAAAATTTCATGACAATCTATAAAAATTTTCGTATTCCGCAGATTTCAATATAAAAACACTTTAATTATTTCCAAAATTAATTTCAACAGAATCCGAGACCGTGAAAGAGACGAACGTGATCGTCGGCTATCAGACAGAGACAGAGATCGTGACCGTGAACGAGACGATCGTGAAAAATCAGCCCTCCGAGAGAAGAGCGAGAGAAGAGAAAAAGAAAAAGAACACTCTGACAGATACATTCGTGACAGACGTGAGGATGATCGTCAATTGGAGAAGAGAGATTACGATGTTAATCGTTACCGAGACGAGAGAGATCGTCACAGAATTGATGAGAAGAATCGTGGCCGTGAGAGAGATCGTAAAGAGCGTGATTACGATTTCGAGAGAGATCGCGAGAGACACGAGAGGCACTCAGCTGATCGTAAAAAATCGAAGAAGAGCTCGAGTCCCCATCCGCCAAAATTGCGCAGTGAAAACAAGGATTCATCGCCGGAGAGACCGAAGAAGAAGGAGAAAGAGCACGAGGAAAAGACAGAGGAGAAGAAAAAGGAGAAGAAAATCAAAGATAAGAAGAAGAAGAAAGACAGCGAGGAGAAGGAGAAAAAGAAGAAGAAGAAAAAGGAGAAGAAAACACTTCGGGAGCTTGCAAAAAGTGAGAATGCTAAATTACGTGCTGAGGCTGATAATTTTTCAGTTGAACCGAAACAAATTGATACATCCTCAGAAATAAAATCAGATGACATTAATGAAGAACGTAATGAATCAAATGGACTGAATGTACCAATGATTGATTCAATGAAGGATGAATTTGAGGATAAATCACTGATGATGAATCCAGAGCCACCAGAATTCACCGAACAGCCTCCTTTGCATGAAATCGACAATGAATTCAGTCATAATCCACCGAATCCCAATTTCAAACCAATACCAGAATTGAAACCGGACGTTAAACCAATTGAAAGTCTTTACAGTGGACTAGATGATACTGAGATAAATGCAGTAATAACTGAAAAATACACGTTGATACCAACTGAAGTAAGTAATGTCAAGGGTGAGGAGCTACCGGAAGAAACATTGCCAAATAATCCCGAGATTGTAGATGAAAATCCTCAAAATCCTTCAACAAGTCCAATTAACAACGATAAATCACCGAAGAAAGATGAATTCCTTGCGCCACTACCAGAATTATCAAAGTGGGAGCGTGACGATACAACTGAAAAATCTGATGAAAATATACAAGAATCACCACAACAAACTGAAACACCAATTGATGAATCAAAGTCAACGAAAGTTGTTACATCGGAGGTATTGAAACGCGCTGAAAATGCAATATTTCAAAAAGCTATTAATGCAATAAGGCCAATTGAAATTAAAAAAATAAGTGAGAGTAGAAAAATACTTTATCAAAATCCCGAGCCAAAGATAATTGAACAGGATAATAATCGTGAGCGTAAAAGTGTTAATGTAACAATTAATGTTGGTAGAAATGAGAGAAACGTTGAAATAACTGAGCCAATTAAAAAAGGTAAATTAGATAGATCAAAATTCAAGGGTGATTCACATTCACCAACAAGATTATCAGCTAAAGAGAGATTGGGTGAAAAAATTGATGATGACAAGGACAAAAAATTGCCCCAAATTAAACAATTTATTGATAAAAAAGAGCAAATTAAAAATGATAATCAAAGTAGATCAAAATCACCGAAAATTAGGGAGAGAAAAATTAGTCCTGTTATAGAGAGACGTGTCGAATTACCATCAGCTACTAGTAGCGACAGAAAAGTATTTTTGGATGATAGAAAGCATCGTTTAGATAATTCACGTGAACGTAGCGGTGGTAGACAGGATAAGCACGATTTAAGAGAAACGAAGGGAGAAACGAAGCAAGAATTCAGGCAATCGAGGGGTGATTATCGTCACGAAAGAAGTGACAAAGATCGACGTGGTAGAACACCACCGTCTGTTTATAAACGCGATGATTCTGGCAAAACGCATCCTATCAAACGTAAATCGGAAGACGAGGAGATTGATAAGAAGAAGGATAAAAAAATTCGCGACGAGAAGAAACGAAAGAAAGAGCACAGAAGTCGTAGTAAGTCCCGTGATCGTAAGCGTAAGAAGGAGAAGAAACACAAGAAGGATAAGGATAAATCATTGGAGAAGAAGCAAAAGCATAAGGAGGAAAAATTACAAATTAATGAAGAAAAACCAATTCAAGACGATAACAATCCCGATGAGTCACCAACGAAGAAACAGAGGAAAAATCCAAGATTAGTGTCGGATCGTAAACGTTCTGTACTTGATGAGGCAAGCTTTGAGCCAGATTATTCAGCTACTGATTCAGAAAGCGATGGCGATGATGGTAAATTGTTGAAGAAACAAAAATTAGATGAACAACAGACAGATGCTGATAAAGAAACAGAGACCAAAGTTATTAAAAGAAGAATTAAATCAACTAGTTCGGATGATGATACTAGCACGAGTGATAGTACGACAACTGATACTGACAGCTCTGAGGATTCACATCGTAAGCGTAAGAAAAAACATAGGAAACATAAAAAAAGAAAACAAAGAAAAGAAAGTAGTAGTGATAGTGAGAGTTATACTGATACAACTGATTCAAGTACTGATGATGAGAAACATAAGAAAAAATCTAAAAAATCAAAGAGTAAAAGTAAACAATCTAAGAAGAAAAAAAAATCTAAACACAAATGACGCCGTTAATTTCAACGTAATTTTATTGCGTTGAATTGCAAGTATGATTGATTAAATTTTATTCAATCTACGATAATGATTGTGAATTATTTTCCACATGTCATTTCGAGGGGGAGGGGGAGAACAAGTGAACATATTAACCAGTGTAGCACTGAGATTCAAATAAATTTAAGAGTGAATTGAAAAAATCTTTTGTAATTTAGAAAGGTTTTTTTTTCTTTTTTTTTGTTCATTTGAAACAAAGATGGGAAATGTAATTGACTTTATTTAATTTATTTTTACTCTCACTTGTGAAATAATAGATTTCCTTTTTTTTTTTTAAGTGAAAAATGTAATCATAAGTGCAAACTTTAAATCAGATTGATTATTGCATTAAGGGGGATGAAAAAAAAAATAATGAAAAAGTTGAACATAATTTCCAATAAATTAATTAATAACAATTGTGAATTTAATAAAGTCGATATTATCATAATTATATTGTACTTTCGTAATGTCATGTTCAAGATTATAAAGAGAAACAAATGGAAAAATAAACAGAGTAGTTCTATAAAAAAAACACGAAGAGAAATAAGAAAAAATGACGATATAAAAATTCTTTTTTAAACATTAATGGTACTTTGTTTTTAATCAATATGATTATCCTATGAGTTTAAGTTACATTTAAGATAAATTGATGAGCTCATTTTGGTTTCTTTCTCCTTCTTATTCTTCAGTCTTGTGATGTTTTGTTGAGACTCCTGAAGGTTTCAACAAGATTGAATAATAGTGGTAACTTCTTTGTTGTGTCTGTCTCCTTCAGTCCCAAATCTTGAGATATGAAAGTCCGATCCAATGGTTGTTTTCCAAATTCACATTCTGGAGTTCAAAAGGAATTATATTTAAAATTTAATTTCGATTAGTTAAGGATGTAGATCGACTTTCGAAAAATTGATGAAACTCAATGAATCAGGTTTATGATTTTTTTCATCGAAAAAAAATTCAGTGAAATTTTTTGTGAATTCAAGAAGCTATTAACGGAGAAAACTGCATGTGGTGAAATGGGAAATAGATAGAAATTTGTCACATCTCCGTCAAAAATAAATGAAAGAATTCTGGAATTTTTTGAGCATGTAGAGTAATTGCAAACACGATTCTCGATAAAAAACTGACTTTTTCATAATATAAATATGATTCATTAGTTTTTACCATTTTTTTAAAGTCGCTCAACATCCTCAATGTCCTGTGAATATTTTTTGGGGAAAAAAACGTTAACAGAATGATATTCACTAATTTAATACCGCAAGATAATTACTGGAGTCATAGAAAATCACCTGAGATAAGAACATTCAAAGTATACTTGTAACCAATCCAATCCAAGTATTCACGAATCAATTCATTCAAAATAATAACATCCCGCGGGGATTCAGGCCTCTTCACCCCATTAGCTCCAGCGGAGCCATCCAATAACTTCAAAACTTCACTCCGCATTTCCGCCTTTATTCTCCCAAGCTCACCGCCAGCCTCGAGTGAATCCCTCACCGCTTGAAACATGATTAATCATGATTTCCCAATGAATAAATATTTAATTCCATTATTATTATTTTCATAATTTCTTACCGTTTACCAAGTCTTTCTCCGTGGCCATTTTTTTCAAACAAACGAAATATCGAAGAATTAAACCGTCACGCCATCTGTTGTCCTCGATTAGAAGCACACAATTTGAGAAGAATTAACGATAGACAGCGCTGCGCGTCATTTGAAAAATTCCGCGGAAAAAAATGAATCGATCATTGCTCTTCAATCTTCATTGCTCATTATCCTCACATTGTCATAATTATAATTAACTGAAGAATAATTTCCATTCGATCAATAAATGAACCCGAAAATAAGATAATAAAAGCGAAAACCTTTTGTCCAACTGTATTTTCATAAAATTCTGTGAAAAGTTTATCCAATAATTTATTAATTAATCGTTTTTTTAAATCATAGAGCCCACAAAATAAAATATTAAATAGACCGCTTGACGTATGGTACTCGATTCGTCTCTCCATTTTCTCCAGATATTTAATATAAAAAAAGCGAAAAACCAGAGAATATAAGCGTGAAGAGGCATCACACACACAGCAGAGAAGAAATAGCCGCGCTTGCGCGTAAATTATCCCTCGAGAGTGCTTTGAATTTTCAGAAGCTCAGTCGCTCTAAGATGGACGGCGGTGGAGCGTACGGTGGTGGTAAGGCTGGTGCCCCATTCGACCCAATTTCATTTGTACAAAGGCCTCAAGTTATTCTCAAAGCAGTATGCCTGGTGAGTTAAATCATTTTGTTTTTAAAGCAAATCAATTAATTCATTCATTCGTTAATTTAATCCCTTATAAAATTGTGTTGAAAAATGTTTGATACATCGATTCGACCGAGAGCCCTTGTGTCCCCACCCTCTCTTTTACTGTCCTTCGCGCCCGCAACGATGGGGTTGTTCTATTGATTTTTCTGTGAATTTTAACTCAATAGAAACCACCATGACGATGTACTTATAGTTCATTACATTATTAATTTTATTGTAGTATCATTAATCGATTTAATTGAGGAATTTTTTGACATTGAGTCAGTGGGTTATACGATCTAATGATCGATACTCCACACAGTAAGGGGGAGTGAATTGTCAAGTGTAGTGGGGGGATGAAAGGGCGGTTTTAATCTTCAATGCATGCGCTGGGATTGTGGTGAGCCACATACATATTTAATTCACTTTAAAAATTTCATTTAATTATTAAACTGTAATTAACTAGTGAATAGGTAGACGTGTTATTTTTGCAGCGAAATTAATTTTTTTGAACACCCCGGAATTGAAGGGAGACAGATAAATTTTCATGTATAAAAATTTCTTTCATGATAATGAAATTGGCAGAGATTGACCAATCTTTTGGATTTTTTAATCAAATAAATTCTTGTAAAAAAAATATTTGAAAAATTTGCACTTATAGTTTTTTGAATTTTCTATACGTGCATATTTTTTATTGTTTCAAAAATCATTTATTTGGCGGAGAGAAAAATCCAAATATTTTCAGGTGTCTGCTATCTTCAGTATCATTTTCTTTCACAGATCCATAAGAATTTCGTATTTTTACATAAAATGTTTTGATGAATTTATTTTCAAATTTAATTTCTATTATTTGCGAAGACAGTTAAATTGTTCTTACGGATTGACAAAACGGTTTATCCGTAGATTTATCGAGAGGGTAATTCCGTGGCAGAGTGCGGAATTTTAATGGATTTTGGTCCTAACTGAATTATATTTTCTCTGTTTAAATTCACTTACTTGGCAATATTCTTTCGAACGCCAGCTCTTCTCAATAATTGTCTTCGGCTGCATAAGCAGCAAAGGATACATAGCAGATCAGGCCGGCAAAGAACACTGTCTTTATAACGACGATACAAACGCATGCAATTATGGTGTTGGAATTGGTGTATTGGCATTTCTTGCCGCAATTGGATTTCTCGCTGGCGAATATCTCTTTGAACAAATGTCATCGGTTAAAACACGTAAACACTATGTTTTACTTGACCTTGGGTGAGTTTTTTTCATTCAAAAAATATAATGATAAGATCTGTTTATTTTTTTAGCAAAGGTCTTATTCTTTTTTTTTCATTTTACAGATTTTCTGGAATTTGGACATTTTTAAATTTCGTTGGATTTTGCTACTTGACTAATGCATGGAACAAATCAGAATCACCGACAGATGGATATGGTGTTAACAATGTGCAGGGTGCAATTGCATTCATGTTCTTCTCCATTTTTGCTTGGGTGAGCTTTGAATCGAAGTTGGAAAGTGGATGAACGAGATTAATTCATTTTTCTTTGTAATTTATTGGGAGATATCTCGGAAAATATTGGACATGGAGGAATCTTTTCGATGACCTTCACTCTGTCTAATTTTTTTCACGACTGAAGAGATCATTATGAAAATTTCGAAATCTCCTTCAAAGTTCCTGAGATGTTTGATGAAATTTACAAGATTACACAGGGAAATTGATTTTTTCGTTTTTTTACTTTGGTACTTCATTTAATTTTTCTTCAATTTTCAATCCTTTGTACGCTATCCTCATCGAAATAAGATCCATGGAATATAAAGCGATGTTTTTTTACGAAAAAAACAAATTCTTTGGGTTTTTCCATCTAACTTCGCACAAACAGTACTCATTAAAAATGGAATTATGCAGATGGGAAACTATGGCGGCTACAAAAAAAGTTGAGACAAAAGATATTCCTCCATTCAAGCTGAATAAATTTGGTTCTCTCTATTTTTCACGTGTCTCGATTATTTCCGGAGCTGTAGCGATTTTAACTGTGTGCAGTTCGCGCACTGCGCGTCGCAAATTTTGCCAATTCTACATGCCGCGATATCTCCGGAAATACTCGGAATAGGTAGAGAGTTCATGGAAGCGAATGACTTCAGTTTGGACGGAATAATATTCTTCGATGAAACAATTTTCTTGCCTTTGATAGTTTTCTATTTGCATAATTGAATTCAGTAATTAATGGAGGTGGAGAATTAAGATAAATCGATTTTTCCAAATTAGTTTTCTTGAAATACCTTGAAATTTAGGAGAGATAGAATAATTCGTTGAATGGTCTTTTTTGTAGCTCTCATTTTTTCAAACGAAAAAACGTTATTACAAAAAATGTTCAATCTCTCTTAGATTTGAAGATTTTTCCAAAAAGTTGAGTCAAGTTTTTCACTTCTTTCGCGAAACGGTCTAATAATATCTCGGTGGCATACCAAAATCAGTGAAAATCTTATTTTTCATTCGAATACAATTTTATTAACATACAACCATCACATACTGTTAGAAAATATCGTCGTCCCAGAGTCAAAAGGGCGTAAGTGCCATTTTTTTTTGATAATCTACAAAAATTAAATCTACATTCATTTTTTCATAAAAATATTGGTATATGCTCATATATGTCTAATATATGTTACATATATATTTCTTACATATACATTTTTCCGTGCGAGTAGGCAGAATATTTTTTGTAACGACGCTAGGAACTAACTGCCGTTTCTGACTACCTGACCCTCCATTTGAGGGTCTGGACTAGATTATGGAAGCGGGAAATATCGATATTAATAACGGCTTATATCTAAGGGCTCGTTCAGAAACATTACCCCCGGGGAAAAATAAAGCAACGTCACGTGATGAGTTTAACCCAATTTGAGTTTATTCATTCATTTGACTTGTTCATCACGTCTGGTTACCGTTTGCAGTTCCTTTAGGGAAAATCTCCATAATTTATTGAATTCATTTGTTGGTGTATCAGACGCGATGAACCGTCATCAACAACTTCGGAGTCTTGAGTGAATTTTATCTTTCCGGATACATTTTTGAACGTACTGTAAGTCTCATCTCGCGAGGAGGTATATCCGGGTCAGGTATATCCGTTTTTTTCTAGAGCAATGAAATCTTCAAAATAAATTTAAGCGAGGTAGAATAATTGTTGTGATGACATTTTTTGTAGCGCTGCTTTTCTCTAACAAAAAAGTTCTCATAAAAAAGACTCTGCCTCTCTTCGGTTTCACGATATTTCCAGAAAACTTACTGAAGTTTGCTACTTCATACTTGAAGTGATCTAATAATATCTCGTTACGTAGAATTCGGCAATACCAGAATATTCGTTAGACTCACTCGCCATAAATCTACAAAAATACCTTCATACTCCATGGCCTTCAAATTGACCTCCAACTAGAATATAAATATTTCCGTATAAACTATTTGTACATTGTTAGAAAATTATTTGTTAAAATTTGAGGGAAAAATATTAAGATATTTGACAAACTGCAGTTAATTTGAAATTTCACGAAATTTACCTTTCGAAAATTCATTCGATATGAGAATTTTCAAATGAGATATGAAATTCCATCTCAAATTATTGATTGAATTTCCAGGGAATTATGATTTTTTTATACGTTTGGAGTAAATTATCCGGTGACTAAATGAAACTGCAGATAATTCGTGACAATTTAAGAGCCTGTTGCGTTGAATTTTCGAATAATAGAAAATTCAAGTCGATATATTATTCAATCTTTTTTTCGCATTTGAAAATTCAGGTAGCTTGTTAAAATTTCGGTTACAGGTCAAAAAATGTGGTCGAAAAAACTTCAGCTAAAAAAAGTTTTCCAAAAAAAAAATTCCAATTGAATTCATTCACAATAAGGGCTTATATTTCATTAACATAATAAATAACATTCATTTCATATTTTTTCGTTTATTTCTTTAACAAACATACTTCAAATATTGTATATTATCTCATGAAAATAAATTCTATTTCATGAACATAAATTTCCAGTGTTCTTCGGCGAATTTTTTCCTAATAAGCTTTCATTAAGGACGTTTTTTTTTATTGAACTTTTTTTGGCGAAGTCTTTTTTACCAAATTTTTCAGACGTGATACCAAAATTTCAATGCTTATTAAATTTTGGAATCATAGTATTCTTGAATTTTTCATTAAACATGAAATTTTAATGGACATTCGCCCTTAGCTAGAATTGAAATTGCGAAAATTGTTTCGACATATAATCTATATATTAATACTGAATTTTCAATTTTCTCAAACAGTGCAAGAGAAAAAAAAACTCTAAAATTCGTTGCCTCATAATAAAACTTAAAATATTCTGATTAATAGGCGGGCAGTGCTTGGTTCGCATTCCAAAGATTCAAGCAAGGTACTGATGCAGCGTTTGCGCCAAGCTATGAGGCTGATCCAGTTGGTGGTGCTGGATACACGAGCTATCCAGATGCGCCAGACGCTGCATACCAGGAGCAGCCATTTCCACAACAGCAGCAGCAGCGAGGTATGAGTGATTTCCAAGCTCCAGCATATTGAGACCACTTTAAATAATAAACAAAATAAAATT
>JABSMS010069940.1:0-20661 GCA_018902275.1 Aleiodes sp. PSUC_FEM 10030003
TTATTATTATTATTATTATTTTTTCTTCATTTTGTTCTAAATTTATAGAGGATCCTTGTGTTTATTGTTGTTAAATCTCTCGAGAATCTTCGCTCCAGTAAATTCATCCAATATTTTCAAGAGATTCGTATTAATTTGAATCATTTATAATTATTGGATTTCACATTATTTCATTTCAATTAAACGTATTGTTTCGAAGTTTATTATTGTATTATTATACGTTCAGTTGTTTAAAATAGTGCCTACAATATAACGTCATTGGGGATGGAGCTGCGTCAGTACTCCGTAACAATTTTCCTTCATTGTCAGTTAAATTTTCCAAGGCATTTGTGTACTGACGATCAAATACACCTGTACAGAAATAAATAATTATGGATTTTTTTTCGTACATAATTGTGAATAAAACTTGGAAATTTCATTGCTTTTTTCATGCAAAGAGAATTATTATAAGAATAAATCATACCCTGATCAATATTTGCTCTTCCAAGTACTGTGAATGCCAAAAACAAAATATCTCTGTATATAGAAAACGGCGTTTGTTCTAGAACTTCGGCTTTACTTCTCTCTAAGGCCACACGTTTAATTGGTTCTGTCAAGTTATTCATACGGACGTTCGTAATTACGTTTTGCATCAACCTGAAATCCCCAAATGAATTTCATATTACAGTACACGTGTAAGAACATTAAACTGAAGTTACGAGCACCATTTTATAATGAATAATACAATGAAATATATATAAACTTACGTTCGATCCTCTGTATTGTTCTGTTTCCACTGGAGATACATTGGTGAACGATTCATGTGAAGTTTTTCATTGTCCCACATTGTTCGTACACCTACTAAACTTGAATTACTGGATAAATCCTTGACTCTGTCATTGTTCAACCACAACTCTGGTAAATGGCTGTTGAGATTTATCCTTTCGAAATACCAGATCAAATTCCAATAAACTATTGGATGCTCTTGAATAAATCTGTGCTTTGTCAAACAAGTGTCACCCTCTTGACTCAATACATTTTCCATTTCTTTTCGTAGTACCAAGGGATTCAAATAAGGTACAGTTATAGGCTCTGGTAGCTCCTTTGGTTGATCGAGAAGCTCAACAAGGGCGCCTGTTAGTGGATCGTTGATCTTTTCACCCTCGTCACATCTGAAAGATTTTGTGTTTCATAAAATTAAAGATCAATTGGTTTTGAAGCAGTAAATAATGGCTTTATCGGTAAGGTTTAATTGTTCTTTATCAAAAACGAGAAAAGAATCTTTCAACATTTCGATCTCTATGGGAGATCATCATCAGGAGATTTAATATTTTTTTGAAATTATAAAATATACAAAGTAAAAAAAAAATATACATAATTTTTTTTCTCCGTATTACTATTGTCACTATTGTGTTCAAATCATCATTAAGTTATTATTTCATGAGATAGGAATATTCACAGAATTCTTTCATAAACAAAATAAACATGAAATAATAATAATAACTTGATGATAATTTGGACACAATAATGACAATAGTTTTACGAATTTTTTTTTATGTATACTTTATAATTTCAGTGAAATTTTAAATTCTTTGACGAGGATCTCACAAAGAGATCGAAGAAAATCGGGAAATTATTCTTTCGTTTTTGATAAAGAACGATTAAGCCTGCCCGATGAAGCTATTTTTCACTAGATAAAATCATAACAGCGGTCATGAATATTTTTAAATAGATCAATTATTCCAAAATCGAAAAATTTCTAAGCATCGCAAATATTCGCTAACCTGTAATCAAAAATAGTGACAGTAAGGAGTGGAACCGTTGCTTTATCGCAAAATTGACAGACGGTATTCAAATTCGAGTCCTCTGGCTGCCAACCAGCCATTATCTCTTCGTCATAGAGTATTGCCATGCAATGATGACATCTACTAGCACTAGAGATTACAAGTTCAACTGCCACTCGTTCTTCAAATTCTCTAGATCCTTTTGGATACATACAGTCAGCCAAATCATAGAGCAGACCAAGGCCCTCAATCCCAGAATCACCCGACATTCTTGCTGTCATTTCATTTCGATCCTGTTGAGATCCATCCGTGAGTGAATCCAATGATTCATGAGAAAGACCATAACCAAGCCTTGGATCACGTTCTTTGTGTTTAATTGGTGTACTTGTTGCTGATATTGCTTCCTTAATTTCATCAAATTTCTTTGCAACACTAGTTGCTGCTGATTTCAAACTATTTAATCCGCCAAGGATTATTTCGTTGGATTTTTTCCCAGTTAAACTTGAGGGACTGAAAAGATAAATAATTTTCAATTATTTAATTATTCTTTAAACATTATTTTCAGATAAATAAAATAAAAAATTGTTGAGCTTTGTTCCTGGAGAAATTCGAAATCTGTGAAGCAATATGAAACAAAAAAAATACACACCTTATGTAATTGGAGAGGCTAAGGGACTCAATAAAAACATTTGGCGTTATTAAATCCTTATTTTTACCAAACGCCAAACCTCCAGTGGAGTATCGTCTAAATTAATGTGCAAGGCAACAAAAAAACAGAAAAAAAACTCAAACATAAATAGGGATACAAATAATAAATACTACAAAACAAAAGTAAAACTAATGATAAAGTCAAAATCAATGTAAAACTGCATAAGAATCAATGATAATTAAAAAATTTACCCGAAACTGAGCTTCAAACTGGAGCCTAAACTCGACAAGCTTGAAGTGACACTGTCTTTGTTTGACCAGATGCTGCTTATTTCCAGTCTATCGCGTTCTCTCTCCTGTTCGCCTTGTTGTGCAACAGAATGTGGCATTGTTTCGCTCCTCTGCAGTTGACTGTTAACTGTTGTTGCGCCAATTTCGTCGACTGTCTGATGAAATGTTGCGCTTCTTGGCAAAGCATTGCTAATAAAAATTGTTTAAAATTAACAAATCATTTTAATGAGTTCTTTTCTAATAAAACATTGGAAGGATAGTTTTTCATACCTCCGGAATAGAACAGGTCCACCGGGTCTTTCACTGATCGTATTATTTACGACAGTGAGTGTACTTGTTGAGCAATTTGAATCATTCTCCTCGGATGGAGATACAATGGGTGTTTCATCGTTCATTAATGCTCCAAGTGGATCATTCTCGGTAACTGGAGTTCGAACGGGACTTTTCAGAGGAGATTCAGGACTGCGCATTAATCTATATAATGATCAGACAGTGAAATAATTATCAATATCAGAATCCGAGCAATGTTCAAAATATAAAAACAAGTGTTATCGATTTACCTCGTTTCCGTTGGTGAATCATTCAATGCCTCAGGCTGCGAGGCACTCAGCATTACCGTATCTTTAACGATACTATCTTGACGTCGGAATTTATTTCTCAAATCCATCAATCCAAACGCTGGTAAATCCGGCACCGAGCAGCCTTTCAATGCTAGTGGAAATGAAGAAAAAAATAAAATAAAATAATCATTCTAACAATGGGTTTCATTAAATTCAAAAGAATCAATGGCCTTTTCAAGAAAATCTTCCGAAACGACTTACAGTCACTATTCACAGTCTCTTGATCATGGGAGTGTGCACTATCGAGGCTGGATCTTGAGGTTGCCAAATGCTCCATTGCTGAATTTTTAAGGCCATCGATACTAAGTACTTCAGGATTCGAGCTCAATCTACGCCTGGCGCTTCTTTTTCCAGCTCTCTTAAATAATGCGGCGCCAACGATAACATTACGCAGTTTATTCCACATTAATTGACTCGAGTTGGTCATGTCCGAAGGCCATGTGGCTTCAAGGACAGCCTATTTTTAAATGAGAAAAAATTATTATTACTTTTTTGAAACTCAGACCAAGTGGTTTTATAATTTACACGTGCCACGATAAACCCATACCTTATTATAAAATCCATAAGTCAGAGCGTTTGGTTGTACCCCACTGCGTTTCATGTGAAAAAGTAATTTTACTGCCAATACTGGTTGTCCATAAACTCCACAAAGCTGCATCATGGCTCTATAACAAACCTAAAATAACAGTAACAATAAAAAATATGAGTCAGAGTTTCACAGTTTTTTAAAGATATTGAATGATAACATTGTACCTCTTCCATTGGATCCAATCTGAGCTTCTGCATTTTAACGAGCAATTCATAAGCCTGATGTAAAATAGCAGCCGGCTGACTGGAAACCTGGAGCATTCCTGGTAAATGTAAAAACCAGAGACTGTAACATGTTCCTAAAAGACATCTGCCCCATCTCTCTGGTAAAGCAGCCTGAAAATAATCACGAAACATAACAAGTCAATTAAACTAAAATATTCATAACTCATTTTACGATCAACTAACGTCACTAACCTGTTTACGCGCCATTCTCTGTGCTACTTTGATCTCGTGTTTTGTTCTACGTGCCATTGGGCTTCCAGGTATTATACCAAAGGCACTGAGTGCTGGATTTTTTAAGCTCAAATTCTTCTGTGGCCTCATTAAATCCGCATCTAATTTAAATATTTTGTAAATTATTGGCTCTTGATGAGGGCCTGGATCAGGTGGTGGTATAAATACAGTTCTTTCGCTGTGCTGAGATTCATCAAGCTCTAAAAATGTAACATTCTCCTCCTCAACTCTCTCTGTGCACTCATCAAAGAATGCCAAACCTGCCATATCCATGTCAGAAACAAAGCTTCTCTCTTCAATAAATCGTATAAACATTTGCGTTCTCACAAGCATACTGTAAAATTTAGCATGTGCCTTGTCTCTACTTCTTAGAAAGGCCTGTATATTAAATAGACTCGTGGGATCAGTAGAGCCAACTGTTGGTGCTTTTGTAATTGGTAAAAGATAACTGCGATAGCCTTTCAATATCATCGCCATAAATCTCAAAAAACTATCCTGTATCTCTAACTCCAATCCCTGTTCTCTTCTTTTCTGTTGAAATTCTTTATCAACACTGAAATCTTCATCTGCTTTAGAACGCTGCGATGACTGTGTTCTAACCAATGAACTTAATTTAGCATAAATTTTTTCTAAATCATTCTTCAGTATTCTAGCTGGTTTTTTTGGAAGTAATTTAATGTTCAAATATCTCTTATCCTCACACAATACAATATTATTTGTATCTAAATTAACGCAATTAACGTCGGACGGTGGATCGTATAAATCAAAAAAACGTGAATCAACACCAATCAAAAATGGCAATGGTGCATGAAGTACTTCAGCTAGACCAAGTGGACACAGTGGTATGTATGGACACTGCCATTTGAATGGAAATAGTATCATTGAAATAGCCTCGCTTACCGATGTCAAAACATCGGGTCTCAGTGAATGAACAAGTATTTTTTGTTCAGTCAATATTAATAATAATATCAACATACAATGCTCTGAGCCAAGATTCATTAGTAACTGACGAAAACTTGCACCGGAACGTGGTAATGCAAGATCCTCTGGTTGTGTTAATATTAATCTGTCAATGCTGCTCAGTTGTACGAATATACGTGGCCTCTGGGGACTTGGAAATGGTATATCACAGAGAAAATATGAGATGTACTTTTCGATGGGAACACTCTGGGGCTGGCCATTAACAAGGCTATGCAAGAAGCCAAGGAATTTTTCAAATGTGTCGAAAAATGGCCAATGTGATAAAATACAAATTGATTTATTTATATTTAATGATTGAGTCTCGGGATCAGTGTACTGTAGTTTCTCCAATTGTGCTAAGTTTAATCTCTTTAGTACTCCAAATTTTTTGAACATCTTCATTTTAACTTGGGGCTTATTCTCCGTAATATTATCACCGTCAGTTTTTTCAGATTTATCCATTATCTCAATGTGCTCTGTATTATTGGGAATGTTGGAATTATCTGGTATAACCTCTTCGTAAAATGTTATTGCTGAACCATATATTTTTTGGGCAGCATCAGCAACAGTTAGGACGAATGTTGAGAAAACTGGCTTTGGTTTGCATGCAACTTTTGGCCAGCATTCAATTGTTGCGCCCATTGGTAAACAAAACATGGCAACTGAATTTGGAAATACAAAATTATTGTAATCAATAATTGGATATTTGTAGAGTATTGATGGCTTGAATGAAATAAGATTGGCTCTATTCATTGATTTTTTGTAGCACAGATAAACATCACTTCCTAACATTCCTCTGTTTAAATTTTTGTTTATAGTGCAGAATGCTTGGGGCGTAGTTTCACCTTTATTCGTTAGTATAACGCAAATATCAGTGACAACTAATGAATTACATGGCATTTTACGGCTTGCCCTTCTGTATGTTACGAAAGTTTTTGACGTCGAGTTATTTATATTAGCTACATGACCAGTTGGAGTTTCAACAATCATTTTTGCATCTTGCATTATTCTTTCTTTTCCATCATAAATTACTCCTGGAATTAAACAAAAAAAAATTGAAAAATAAGTATCATATTCATTGACTTAAGCATGAATTTTTTAAAAATTTATTATTTACCAATGTCAACAAGAGGCGGCTTATCCCTTCCTCTTCGGTAGCATAGATAGCACTCATTAGTCCTCAAACTTCCGTGATTCAAATCAGCTGGAAATCCTGAGACTGTGTATTCAAGTAAATCGTAGCCTTCGGGGCACTTTTCCCCGAGAGCTGGAAAAATCACAGCTAAATCTGTAATTGGTGCCTGCATGTGCATGTCCTTGAGGTGCGTACCCTCCTGACACCAGTCCTCGAGTTTCTCAGATGATTCATTCTCTTTATCATTGTCATCATTCTGCCCGGGTAAGCCAGCAACAACAAAGTAATCCGCAACTCTTCTCTCGTCCATTATGACTTATTTTATTTTTAATACTTAATTCAAATGTTCATTTATAAATCTTTGACAATACACAACAATGTCAAATGCCTCAAGCATTTACCGAAACGAAGAGGAAAAAATTAAAACTGATGAAAACCACTAGATTTTCACACATGGACGTTAACTTGTAGAAACACTTTGCTTCTCTATTCCTCTCGATTGCTCTGCTTCACATGAATTCAAAGAATTTTATTAAAAAAATGTAAAAAAAATTATTTGTTCAATGTTATGAATGAGAGAGTGTACAAACCTGGTGATTCAGTCACCAGTAAAGAAAGCCTGTATTTTCTGCATGCACCCAGTTGATAATATGAAAAGTCCAGCATTTTTTTTTCATTATTTTTCTCGCACGAAAGTTAGAATTATGCGTCTGATGTTTTGAAGTAATGCAATGATGCGCATGCAAATGCATTGTCAGAGACACAGAAACAACGTATTTGAGAACGACAAAGTAGAAGTACGATACATATATACCTTTGAATATATATCTATATACACATATATGTATCTACATGTATATACACACATATATGAATTTTTATTTCCATTAGGCACTGATTAAACGTTTAATTAAGGTAAATTGATATTGAATGTTTCCATCGTATCATTGACGAAATCCACAAATTTTTTATTGAAGAAAAGAAAAGCTTTTATTTGAAACACAAAGTGTTATGTTGAATATTTTAATCGTACTATTACCACAGGTAAAAATGAATTATAGGTTAGATGTCACACGCGACGAAAAGTTTTGTATGAATTATTGTTAATAGAATCATAATTAATAATTAAATTCGATTGTTTCAATAAATAAATGTTATTTGTTTAAATATTTCCACATATTTAAAAACACTTATTTACCACATTTGACACTAAAACGGGTGAATTACGTTAAAAATAATAGTAAAACCCGTATTTCTTGGACGGCCATCTTTTCTGA
Organism: Aleiodes sp. PSUC_FEM 10030003; assembly: GCA_018902275.1. Classification (NCBI taxonomy): domain Eukaryota; kingdom Metazoa; phylum Arthropoda; class Insecta; order Hymenoptera; family Braconidae; genus Aleiodes; species Aleiodes sp. PSUC_FEM 10030003. The sequence continues at coordinate 7,739 of JABSMS010069940.1, forward strand.
TTGGCAAAATGGTTGACGGGGCTAGGTTGGATTTTTTGTTTTTGTTTTCTAAATCATAAATGCGTAGTAGTATGTCATTATAGCAGTGGGATGCATTTCCGTTAGCAGTAATGAAGAATAAGAAAAAAAATCTAATAAAACTGAGGAGAATTGTAAAAACTTGGTAAACGAATATTTTCATGTTTTATTTTGATTTTAAACATCGTTCAATACACCTACACATGATAAACACATTTCGTAGATAACTTGTGTGCAACGATATTGTGCAACAGATCAGATGCAATTTTACAAGTTCATATGACTAGTATTATTTTCATCAGCAATTAGCATAACTAAATATCGTTGTAGATATTCATTGCGACATAATTTATTTATTTATCAATTATCATATTACATTTTTCAAACAAATCGCTGCAGTTGATATAATTAATTTCTATTATGAATTAAATAATTCAAATTGATTTTCCACAATAATGCGAGAGAATGAATTACATTATTTATAACTACGGGATTATTCATTACTGTTGAATTAAACATTTTTCATATCCGATTTACGGAATGAAATTGCAATTTCATACAATTACATCAGGTATATAGAAGAATTCAAAAATCGAACGTGAAGTAAGTTATCACAAAATTTTCGAGACTAAATGTTTAAATCTGGAAATTCGTATCGACGAAGCTTGTACCACGAGTCGGTATTTCCGGCATCGTTTTGAGCTGTGAACTAACGTCTAGGCCTTATCAACAACAGGGCACGGTCGTTCAGGCAGAGTGGCGGTTAACCAATTGTTTTCAAACGAAATAGAAAAAAAGAGTATGGTAAGTGTTTCAAACTGCACTCAAGTGCACTCGCTTTGCTCTCCAGGAAATCAAAGCAAATAGCAATAATGCTGAAGGGGAGCAAAGTGAAAACACTTTTATATTCCAATTTTCATCCGGAAATTAAATAAATAATAACAGATATATCCCCATCACCGAGTGGTTTGTAAATCCACCGAAAAGCAAACAGCAGCGGTCACTATAGCGCGATAATGGTTATTTGTTTAATCATATTTTGCGCATACAAATACAGCGACTAATCCGCATTAACAGCTTTAATCATAAATGAAGTCATCAAAGGTTTAGTGTCTAATAGTTATCATCAATGCATCTTCCACTTATCGGGATTCATGCTCATACCAGCATAGTATAATCGACTAGTCGAATCAGGTGTTAGCCTGTAAACACAACTATCTCTGTCTCCGTAACAGTAACCCTGTAAATTGGATAGCCCTTCGAACTCCACGGTATACCAGTGAATATTCATGCTCAAGACTGGCCCCATTCTCAATGGCAAAAGACAAATATTTGCATGAAAGAAAGGAGAAAAAGGAAATAATCTATGCATAGCTTGAATGCAGATATTAACGTTTTCTGAATAACTAACGTAAAATCAATCTTTTCATGTTGGAAATTCCAATTTGACTTTGATTGGTTCTGAATAGTTCAGGAGTAAAGCTTCTGGAATGAAGGTTTTCATGATCGATGAAAGGAAGCATTAAAAGATATTTGGAAAATATTTTTTTAATTATGATAATTCTAGCTTCTTCCGTAGATAAAAAAAATCCACTTGAACATATATCGTCGCCCTAGAGTCAAAAGGGCGTAAGTGCCATTTTTTAAAAATCTACAAAAATTGAATCTACATTCATTTTTTCACAAAAATACTAACTTACGCCATTTTTATCATTCAGCAAGAAAAATGGCACTCACGCCCTTTTGATTCTAGGACGACGATATATTTTGCGATTATATTCGGTAGGTTGCTAAAGAGATAAACATTGCTACTTTTTACATCGCCAGAATATAAATTTCCATTATCTGCAAATTAACAGCTATCAAATGAGGGTAAACCAAGTGAGAAGCTCTACTATTTACTTAAGTATTGATTTCTAGGTTGTATTTAGCACCGCAATGATGAAAATAGTTTATTATCTGCTCTACATTTTAAAAATACATTGGCATTCCATTGTCTATAAATATTGAATGAACTACTTGAGGGGTGTTGAGCTTGTCTCTCTTGTTTCCTCACGTGTTCTTCTGCAAAACTGGGAAGATATCATTGAATGAAATGTCAACTGATAATTGCGTGTGTGACCCAAAATTGCGGTTAGATAGCTCTCGAATGTTTGTTATTATCTCAATTAACCCAGTATTCGGTGCGTTCGTATATCGTTTCGCTGCATTTTGATGGGATCTTGTTGCGATGCATCATATTGCAACTCTATCATCAATTGAATCAGGATAGCTATCAAGTAGGGAATCAATTGATTGGATTCTTTTTTGAATCTTATCAAATGTAGAATATATTATTGATTGAATATTCAATTAGTTCACACGGTTCATTTGAATATTGCGTTTCATTGTTTGAAGAGAATTATGATCGCAGAAATGGCAATAAAATCTACGTGAAATTGGAATTTCAAGTGATTCGTCCACTTGTTCGATCTCCTTGCATATGAATTCGATGTAGTTATTGCTTTTAGCTACAAAGTCCAAGGAAGTCATATTGAGTTATCGTGTAATAATTCGCGACAATTCATTCATTGGAGAAATACTAATACTGAAGCCTTTTCGTTCTGCTGTATTGAATAAAATCTTCAAGACCAATATCTGAAAATATTTTTCCACCGCTGCTGCATCGTACTACTCGTGACTTGCTTCAGGAAGTGTGCAATTTATCTAGGAGAAATTACGGATAATATAGACATTCCGATGAAACGGTTTGAATAGAATTTTTTCAATGATTTCATAGAAAAGCTTCATCATTGCGATAAAAGTAATTGTACAAAAAAATTCCTTTCATTTACTTTGATTATGAAACATTTACTATCAATATAAAAAAATATGCAGGTTCCCTTTGAACGAAATCCTATCTCAAATAGTTTCACGTCTTTCAAGCGATTTTCATTACATCGAACAGTCAAATTCCAATTAAAATCCCGTACGTCCGTTTCACCGCTAATATCCATTCCCCTATACAATACCGCGGACATGTTTAACTGCCCTATTTCCAGAAAGCTCAACACCATACAATTCTTCTCGATTTTCTAATTCGCTGACAAAGAGAAAAGTGAAATGAGAATTTATTGATCATGGAAGAGAACGATTCGTAATAATTGCTCGTTAGTGATTCGAGTTGCTAAGGCAAAGCATTTGGCGCAAATTGACAACTCCAGCATTGGATGGTGCATTCTAATGATTGGTCATTAAACTTCTGTTGATGCTAGTATGAACTCTCTAATGAATTTGCAAGTCAATATTGAGACGTGGTGAATGTACTGCTTATTACAGTAGATCCCTTTGAATCAAAAAGGTAAGCCAGTCCTTTGCAGAACAAATCTACTTCTGTCAATTTACGTTGTATTGCAGTCGTCCCGTAGTCCACGTCTGATAATAATTAGTTGGCAATTACATTGAGTTAGTTTCTGTTTCGGACATATTGTAACAATAACTTAGTATTACCCTTTTTTTCCAGTAGTAATTAATTGCATTAAGTGTCTTCGAACATCTAACTGAATTGTTGTTCTACTAGAATCTATAAGTTATATGTTGTTTTCGGTGTTTGGAAAACTATCGAAACTTGCGTAAGATTCATGCGCTGAGAAGCCAAATAAACAGCTACTCCAGATATGGAGACGAAACTTTATGAAGCATCTTCGTATACTGATATTGAGGCGTGCACTAGAAAATCTTTGTCAAGTATTCACTGCAAATAATTGTATGTTAACGTAAATGTAGAGTAATTTCCCCTCTCCTAATTCTAGTGATGAAATACACATAGTTATCTCCGTTCTGAGCCAAATTAATCAAACTTCCAACAACCATTGGGTTGACGACTTGAAGTCCTTTTTTTCAACTTCGTTTTCCCTACTCGACGTTCGTAACTGCGCATCGATGCAATGATAACGTGATCCTCAGAAACTGACTGTAAATGAATATTATTTCAATGAAACCCTGAAGATGGAAGGGAGCGAATAATTTAAAGATACTTATCACCGCGCCATCAAAAGTGCCGAGTATATCCGTGCTCGTTACGATAAGGAGACTTTTTCCGCGCTCATTCTTCGTCGAAGGGAAAGCAATGACACCTTTAATTTCCTGTCTGTAATAATAAACATCTACATCATTCTGTCCTCAAGTAGCACCAAAGGTAGATTGTTTGAAATATTATACTATAAAATGAATTTCATTACCAATACATCAGTGTAGTCAGTACGATCGATTGGGCCGTTGGCAAATTCATTGGTTACAAAGGCGCAAAATATCTCACGTAGCTGAGGTACTATGCCACCGATATACCGTACCTTACCGGATGTCTGATGAATCGATTTTGTCTTCAGTAGTTTGTTATACGGTCACAGGCCTCGGTCCATTCTCTAATCAACCCTCCTAAGCGAACGAACCTCCAGTATACCGCTATCGTTGTGCAATTTCGCATTAAAAAAATTCCACTCTCATACTTGGGGCAAAAATGTAATAACAATAAGGAATTTTAATGACCACTCGTTTTTTATTTCCACGTATTTTATTTATCACTCTGAGACTAAAGTAGTCGTGTAATTAGCTCTGTTATTTCATTATGGCCCACTTTAGGAGGCTCTATCCCACGTAAAATACTAGCCATGGGAGAGTTTTTCTGAATCCATGGGGAATAATCCAGAACACGATCAGGATTCAGACGAGAATCAGGAGTGCCTCTATCGTCTTTACGAAAGCACTGTTTTTCGATGGGGATTTTCCATTTAAGTAATCCTCAGTGACTATAGTAACAAACTGTAAAACATTGTAAATACTTAATGCGTTAAATCCAGTTTTATCGGTGTCCTGCTAGAAAAAAAAGCTGGTGAAGTGTTCCACTGTAGTGAAATTTGAATCGTTAATTCTCTTCATTTATTCATCCGTCCCTTCGAAATCTCTCCGAATACTTGAATTTTTAACGATTACTGGAAGACAGTTTCGACTCCAAGAAATAGACAGAAGCATATTTTTTCATGAAGTTGGTATTTTTTTTCTCTACAATTCTCATTATCCTTTGATGCAATATTCTCATTAAAATTTATTTCTACGTCAAAAAAAGTGCAGTGTGAAAAATAAACTGCCATCTTAAAATTAATGATGTATTGAACATGCAAATCGTCATCTAGTTTAAGATGAATAGAATGGACGCAATGTATATTCACAGAGATTGCTATTAACGTATAAGGGTTCCTGCTATGCTCATCTGTTTGCATAGGTAGTGAGGGCTGAGGATATCTATCGTATAACGATCACAACCATAAGCGCATTACAGCTCTAGTACTCAACTAACCTTCTGAGATCGATACATATACACCAGACTAAGTGCTGGCATATACGACATTGCATATAATTTCTCTGCCCGTACGTTATTTATAGTTAATTAAAAAGAAACTTGGAAAATGACAAAACATATTTTACTCGTGTTTCATTATTCAGCTAAGGATTGTCATTACTAATGAGCGAATAAAAGAGGAAGCTATGGAAATATGTAAAAGATAATGACAATAATGAAATGTGGGCAATGTAAAAAGTGCGAAATGGAGAGGAAAAATTGAAGAGTTTCGTGGATGTGTGCAACTCACCTCCAGTGGTTTCTCCCACGCGAGAGAGAGGTCTAACACAAACTCAGTTGTGTTTGTGCTTTATCATCAAATTTCCAGGCAGAGTTCCTATCTAAAATGGACCATTCCCGCCCCCTCCTACCTCCTCCTCAGACCACGACCGCAGAGTTCGTACATGTGGGAGTCAGTTGCATTTCTTTCGTTAACGAGTTTACGCTACCCAACATTTATATAACTGTATATTTTTAATTCCAGCTTAGTTCAGATGTTTTTAAATTTTTTTACTTCTTATTCAGAGCTATGGGTGCAAGGGAAGAGGGAGATAGTAGAAAAAGAGAAATATGAAAATGTAGCATACACTAACAGTGCGAACCAGTACACTAGCAATGAGGTCGACATGATTGGCCATGTGCCGCAGATGCTGGGAAGCCAGATCCTAGGAGAATTTCATAAAGGTATTTTTGGCTACTGTTGGAGTGACATTTCCACCTAGGATCAGGTTGTTTGTGTCCTTTTTCAACCGATGTAGGTCACAAATGTCATTCGCTACAATGTATATATATTCGGTAACACTTTGGCCGGTAAACGCCTGCGGATGGACAATGGCATCGTTACATGTACTCACGCGGGCATCGATCGCTCATTACCACCACATTGGTGCATCCGTTGTCAAGCCACCATCGTAACATTTACAAACCGGGGTAATGGCTTGTAAGCCACTAGTATTGAAAAAAAGGGAATATCTTTTCTTATGTGCCCATTGCACTGCATGTAATGAGAATTTTGGAATTCTGAAGGAGCCACGAATCGAAAATAAGAAATATTATACTATGATTGTATGAACGAGAATTAGATTGCACATCATATAATAGTGATGAAACAAAGATTAAGTATTATCACGGGAACGACCGTTATTATACATTTGGAACAGTTGCAAAGTTTGTAAACTGTGTTTAAAATCCAAAGATTATGATTAAATCCTCTTATGACTGACTTACGAAGCACTTCTCGCCATGTACAGCATTACTACATTCGCTAACATGATTCTCGTAAAGTTACTAGCAAAAATACAGTATAGACTGTCTATGTTGAGTACTTTGTGAAACTTAACATTACCCAAAAGTCCATATGAACTTTATCTGACTTACTACGATCACTCCTGCAGGGCTCACTGGATTTTGAACATGATTTCGACTTGCTCATCTCTTTGAAACACGAGTCCAGTTTTATTAGAGGCTAGGTTTGTAGTGCGGAAGGACTGCTAGAAGTATAGAGATTCTTTTTATCTATAATTACGTTCACTTTCTACTTTTATGTACACATTATATTAGATTAATCATTTTATTCCAATTCCACCGTTCAGAGGATTCCTGTACACATGAGAAATCACTGCGCAGCATTCGAAGTTTAATTTTTGATGACAAATTTAATTAATAAATTTTGGAGATCCATTTAACTGAATATTTAATAAATATTGATGATAGCTCAGAGTAATTAAATTTGTACTGAGTAAATTTAATTATATTGAAAAATGCATGAATTCAATTTTTTTGATTACTCCCGTCATATTTTTCAAACTTGTAAACGAGAGTCGTTAATATTGATCAATTTTGAAGGAATGATTACGGTACTCGCCAATATAATTGACATTAATTAACGTGAGAATGCTACATTGTGACGTTCCATTGAGTAATATACTTATAAATCTTCCGTTGGGTCATTAAGTTTCAAGCGGTTGCAGTATGAAGGAGCACTAACTCGATATCTTGAATTCTCCCTGGCACCTTGGGTTCAGTGTCTAGTTCCAACGATAACAACTGCATACGTATATTCAATTTTCAATTGAAATAATAATGAAAATTATTAATTTTTAATGAGAAGAAGCCGAGTCCATTAATCATCTTCAACTATCGCTTGAGAATTCGCTCCATTGCGTGATGAGCCCGTTTCTATATCGCGATGAGGGAGTAAATCCGTGTAAACATGATCGAGTGAACTTCAGGGATTCAATTACTTCCATCAACTAATTAGTAATAAAGAAAAATGTAGCTTTCTTTCAAAGTTATTCTCGAAAACTCTTGGGAAAATTCTCCCCATTAATTTTCTGATAAATGACTATTCAACTTAGTTGAGAGTGGATGAAAATAATGAATATTCTTTGGAGAATTGACTGAACACAAGCTTCCTCCAATCTAAAAATTAAAGAGAAATAATCAACACGAATGAAGCTAGAAAACGAAGCTTGAGAGCTTGTAACGCATTTTCAACGCCCAATTAACTGGCGTATAACCCCCAGAGCTCACTGGTTAATTATTTTCTCTCGGTGGTAACGGTACTCGTAGTGCTATAGCACTTAGTCACCCTAACGACAAGTCTCACCCATTGCAAATGAGGACTGGCACCAGACATGAGTTTACTGCTACCGGCTTTAGCCGCGAATCTCAGCAGCCACTATGCAACTACCACAGCTATACCCTTATGGTTCATCCTCTTTGTGCCAGAAGCTTGTCGTGTCTTGTAAAAAACCGTCTGAATAACATCTTTTGTTGGATCTCATCATTAAATGGGAACATTGAATGGAATAGAAAGAAAAAATTCATCATTCGTTTATGTTTTGCCGCGTCTTCATTTTTGTCAATGGAAAATATCGGTTATAAATTGTTACGTATTTAATGACATCATTTTATCAATGAATGGAGAGGAATTCTGAATTTACAGTCCTCGTAACAACCTTCAGACAATCTTTTGCAATGGTATGCTCATGTCTTACATATGTTTATTGTCTGGAATTGGACATCTTGTTATTGACTGGAAATGTTTATTCTACTGAGATACGCAAAGAATACTACTGTATTTGCTCATCTAATTGTCATTGCATCTATATGTTATGGCTTGTTTTCTACTCTCGTTCCTTTTTCTTACCATTTGATGCCTCATTCATATAGAAAATTTCATGTCATCTCCATCTTACAGGCCATTAACTTCTTATAAACTTGAATAAAAAAAGAGAGCACGCTCTCCTTATTTCAGCTACATGAGCAGCATCGTTATACTTTAGATTTCATATTTCATACTTAGTGTTGTTGGCAACCTCATCGATCCTGACTATTCCAGTATCTCCTGAGACTTTTGCGTAAAAATGAATCGAAAAATCGTGATATAAACAAGATAAAAGTAATAGTTGTTGGGAAAAGATTCGTGAAATTTTTTTGAAATTTGTCAGATTGTATCAAAATTTTCCTAAAAATTAATAACTTTTATTGTTTATAGATAGAATCTCAAAAAAATGGGCGCATAAAAATAAATCCTTCAAATGCGTTTTTCATACAGTATTTGAAGCAATTTTTACTGCCATCATAAATTTTCAACTGTGGAACTTAATAAAAAAATTCCAACAAAACGGAACCACAATATGAGGCATTAAACGGAGAAATGAAAGGGTAAAGTAGAAACTTTTGTAAGAAAAAGGGCTACATTTTACCTCAATATACCTGCACTTCAATCGAAATTTATCTGTGGTTTTATATCCATAGCCAGTACGGAGAACCATTCCGTATCGTGATGACATTCGAATGGTTAGTAATAAAGTTCGTGTGAATGTGTAACTGTGAGAGACGATGGAATCAGAATGATTGGGAAAGCCAGTAGTTTTGACTGGCGACTCTCTGTTGACAACGCCAACTCATTCCGGGATCCTGTCCGCGTATTACAGTTAAAGAGGTAGTAAAATCTATAGCCATATGTAACTCGGTGTGATACAGATGAATTCGTATAGTTGGATCGATGTTTGTGTATAGAATACAAGTCCCAGGAGGAACGGTGCGAGCGTCTAGGTGAGTTTAGAAACTAGAGGGAATAAATTGAAACGCTTTGATCAGGGTTTCTACTATTAGTCTACTCTGCAAATGACATAGACATTCCGTGTTTCTCATTTTCGCTTCAAGTTGGAAAACGTCATTGTTGAATCCAAGAGAGAATAAATCTCGACGTGATGTGATATTTTTAGCTCGGTGTATCATTCAATGGATATTATTTTTGTTCGCATAGGAATAAATGGAAAATAATCGTCTGAGTAAATATTGAGTTATTGCAATGGAATTGTGTGTTGAGGGACAAAATATTACTCGGCTCAAGGATAAGAGCAGATAAAACTTTTTATCTGCCTTCAATTCACATTCGATACATTATTCAATCGTGTATGGAAGAATTATGATGTAGATAATTGTTGAGTCGATAAGTCATTCTTCAAATATTCAGGACTTTTGTGATTGATGAATTGCTTTATCTTGGAATTACTCTCACGTAATTAACGATTTCTCAGATTCCACTTTATTTCGTATTATTTCAATCAATACAATGAGATCCAAAAAAACTAGAAATTGTTATGTATCTTAAGAAAATACAGTTGAGGACTTTTTTTCATATACTCGATATGTCCAGTTGATTCATGATTGCATTCCGTAGATTTAAAGTATTCAATAATGAATATAACAAAAAAAAATCTTCAATGAGCAAATAACAGAAAAAAAAACAACAGTAATTACACAATCTTGAATGACTGGCGCAATTATCATAATCATGCGAGTATAAAATTTTGAGTGCAAGTTCGAAAAATATAATTCCTCTCTTAATACTAATTGGTATATAGAAAAATTCTCTGATAAAAAAATATTAATGTTCGTAAACTCTAGCATTGAAGAACAAATCATATTCTTTGATAACAAACCAAATAGTTACGTATTTCATGTGTTACGTAATGCATTAATAAATTGTTTAATAATTGAATCACTTGGATTTTATGCAGTCTCCGAGTATGGAGAACAATAATCATCCTATTAAACAAGAAAAAAAACCAAGCATTGTTGACAAGATCGTAGTTAACATTAATATTTGAAGTAATCAAATAATTTATTCCTAATTTCAATAATAACCGTTGGGGTAAAAATTTCAAATTCTTTTTTTGTGGTAGATTTTCCCAGTGATTGGGACAATTATTTTTTCATCGAGTCAGAAATTTTTTCGTATCTTCTGCTCCGGCTTTAGAACATTCATCAGATAATTTTTTAATTTTCATAGTGTTGTACTTATGAACAATCTTATTTTCGTACTATAATCTAGTTACATCTTCTAGGACGTCTGCCTGATTCACTTCACGTGTTTTGACTGACGCGTATCTACATTTTCATTTTTCCTGAGCTTGATTCCTAGACTTGAATTCTGAAGTTCTTCATTTTCGCTGTGCCAACTCATTTATCGAGAAATTCAATAGAATATTTGAACTGTCACTCTTACAATCCCGATTCATATTAAATTCATAAACCAATCCGTCAGTTCTTCGAACGAATGAATTAATTTTTTTTTTGAAAATCATTATTTTCGAAGTACACGTAAAAATCAATCACTTATTGATTCTGGGTGCTCATACAACTTTTATCATGCGAGAGAAAAAGATATTAATATAATAATCTTACCTCGACATATAAGCCAAGAATTCAATAATTGAGAGCATTTAGATGAAATCGAAAAAAATTGATTTTTTGTGAAATAGTTATATTTTTGAAGTGCCGATCGATTAAGTTGGTAATTAGCTCAGTATAATGGCCATACTGGCCCTTAAATGCAGCAATTTCATCACTCTGTGATGTTTGGTTGCGGGATAATTAGGATTCATTATTGACCACATACACACACACATACATACCGTCATTTCTTCCCGACAGAATTCCTGATAATTTCAGACCACTCTAAATCACAATCTAGGAATCGAAAATTTGCATGATTACAAAGCTTCCATTCAGAAGCGAAAAAAAGGTAAATGAACATTGGAAAAAAGATAACTTTTTGGAATATTTTCTTTGGTAGAGTATTGAAAATTAAGCGAGTTACTCTACAAGTTTTACCTTGATTAGATTTTCGGTATGAGGTCTAAATTTAAGAAACCTAAGCCCTTTATTTTGCTGAGACTTGAAGAGCCTCAGCATGGCCATGTAATTCAGTTTTTTCTTTAATCGGTGAATGCAAAGTTGTAGTATCTGGGCTCTCAGTCCCAGAGGCATCCTTGCGATTCTCTCTGTATTTCTTTGGTCTTTTCTTCTGTTTAGCTTCGACCTTGACCTGCGGCTCTTTCTCTGGGTCAAAGTGACACTCGAGTACTTCAAGAAGATCCTCAATTTGCGTTGGCTTGGCACCTGATGCTTTTTCATTAATCAGTTTTTCCAATCCATTTCTTCCTCCGTTCGACCATGCTTCCTACAATGGAGAATAGAACAAAAAAATAAGACATTCCATCAGATCCAAATCACCCACCGTATATTCTCTAACATGGTTGGTATTTCTCAACAAACTAAGGTTTACCTTCAATTGTGCATAGTCAATATTGGATTCGGCGAGGAGTCTCCTTAGTGGTGTTGCATGCTGTCTTTCACGGCGATTCATTGAAAGTAAATGACCAAAAACTGGTAACAGACTGTGCTGCCTTTCAAGTACAAGTTTCAGCCTCTCAAATTCCTTCTCTTCAGCATCAACTGGTTGTACGAATTCTCTTATAAATTCAACAGTGCCCTTTGATGTGGTATCAGTATCACCACTGGCATCGCTTGTCTTTGTGCCCATCTCACTGATACTCAAGTGATGAACTATTTGAAGTGCCAAGCGTGCACGTTCGGCAGCGTCTCCGAGCTCAGTTTCCTTCATGAAAATTGATGGGAAATATTTTGAAAAACATAAAATAACTCCGAATTATGGAGAATTAAAAATGAGAGCGAGAAAATACATCAAAATGGAATAAAGGAATTTATATCAAGAAAATAATGATATTTATCGAAAAAAATATATGTTATTAATGTATCACTCAAGATAATACTGTTATCTTGAGACAGATCATGTATTCACCTGATCTAGTAGAACACGTGACAGAGTTCTCAGGGAGAATGCACGTATGGTATTGGCACATTTCATATTAGCGATGTTGAAACCATTTGCAAACCCTTTGACACTTTTCTTAAATCTCTCGAGAAGATTGAATTTAATGAGCGATGCTAGGAGCATTGAGGGTATTACTTTACGTGATTCATGATGAATTAGAATGATTCCATCAGTAGCATCACCCTTCACTGTTTCCAGCCAATTTAAGAAGTCTGTGATGGCTGAAATCTCGCTCTTGGTCTTCAATACCTGAGGATAAATGATATTATCAATAGAGTAGTCATAGGCGATAAATATAGGGGAAGGCGGGGTAAAATGGACACTCGAATTGAACGGTTCGAGATAGAGATTTTCTGATGATTCCATTGGAAAGCT
>JABSMS010069951.1:0-20654 GCA_018902275.1 Aleiodes sp. PSUC_FEM 10030003
GAAAAAATAAATGTAGATTGAATTTTTATAGATTAAAAAAAATGGCACTCACGCCCTTTTGATTCTAAGGCGACGATATATATATATAATATTGCACATTTATTATCACAGTAGTATCAATACACGTTTACCCCTTATTCTTTATCACCAGAAAAGCCTTGTTCCGTTTTTTATTCATGTAAAGCCGACATTATTTAATTCTGGAGTTGCCGATAATTTTAAATACCCAACAGAATATTTCAGAATTCAAATTAAAAATATACAATTCACCCAACGAATAATTCCTCAAAATTCACGTAGACTCCCGAATTCAACCAAAAAAGAATTGAAATTAATTCTAAAGAAAGCAATTTTTTTTCATTCTTTTCTCACGGATGAAGACATCGGTATTTCACAAAATTCCATCAGAATTCCTCCCCACCAATGCAATTTGTCCTTGTAACCAGGCTCTTAGCAATCCTCGACTTTTATCCCCATCAAACGATGAGGAAAGCACTCTTGCCATCTTGATATTATCTGTGTGATGGGATTTGTGTGCCTTAGATATACGTTCAAATTCAAATGAGCAGAAGTGAGATCGGTGGCGTGAGATGAATAATCAGATGTCGAGGGTTTTTTTTATTTTATTATGCTTCTTCTTTTTTTGTAAATTTTATCGAGAACTCGGGAATTATTCACAGAGAATGTAATAGGGAGATACTGAATTTCTCATGCCTTTGGCAACGCTCATGCTTCGTAACCTAATATTCTCGTCTTTCGTTTTACCTACACGGAGCGTATAAGCTGTGGCCCCGAAACATGTGTTCTAGACTATGTGGAACTTTCAAACCACAGAATTGTATCTTGAAATTTACGCGAAAATGTTTCAATATTTCTCCACAATATTTTCACTCATTGCCTCTCTCTAGGTTGGTTTTAATTCGAGAAGCGGTTTGCACATATGTAGAACCTTGTAAAAATAAGTTCTGAGGCCAAAGATGAAATTTACGATTCTTTTTTAAACTTTTTTTCTCCAATTCCTTCGGCCAAGCACCAATCGTCGAAGGTTTCTTTCATTATCCTTGAAGAGCTTAGTAGCTAAATAGCCACAAAACGATGGATGAATTTTTAAAACCACCGACCACTAACTGGCCCTGAAGATAAATTTAAGAGTAAATGAAAAAAACAACCGTGAAGATCCTACTAGATTGGTGCTTCCGAGGCCGGTGTCCTTCGGCATTGATGAAAAAAAAACTATTGTGACTTTGTTAATTTATCCTCGTAAGTTTTTTCGTCTTTCTCATTAATCTTTTATTACTTTCCGATAATTTGTTGTACATACTGCAATTTTCATTTCTCACATTATCAATGTTGTTTTTTCTGCAAATGTTTTTTAGGTTTCCAGACATTTTGCAATGATTTTGTTCTTTAAATATTTTAGTGTTAAAATTCAATTTTCCATCTTGAACTTTAAGAAAATATTCTGAAAATAGAAAAAAAAATTTAATGGTTGAATTTGTAAGGAAAATTCATTGAAAAAAATCGGAAATCGTCACTCCAGAATGAAAAGGGTGTAAGTGCCATTTTTTAAAAATCTACAAAAATTGAATCTATATTCATTTTTTCATAAGAATACTAACTTACGCCCTTTTATTATTCAGCAAGAAAAAATGGCACTTACGCCCTCGTCATTCTGGGGTGACGATATGAATATGATGGAATTACAAAGTAGTTTCAGAAATTTGATGGGTTTGGTACCATTTCAACTATAAAAAACTCATTTCCTCATAAAAGCCCATGTTAAATTCAAAACATGTAATGAGAGTATCTTTCATATGATGCCGTCAATACTTCAAACATTTTACAGACACATTCAGGGTAAAAATGCGCATACTCTATAATTATTCAAAATTTTCGTAGCACATTCGTCGGATGTCCAAAACCTCAATAACCTTTTTGTATTGTTGAATTATTCGAAAATTCCAGGGCAAAAAGGCATATTAACACACACTCGTTATGGGTGCACATGATTAACGCTCTCGTTGTGTGTAGTAAACAGGGCGCAAGTTGTCCGAAGGCGGACGGGCCCCGGTGTGTTCGTTCAATGATATAAACACAAAGGCCCGCGACAGGAGTTGGTCTCGGTCCACTTATCCCATCGAGGTGAGCACGCGTGGAAACAACGCGTCTACTTTCAAACATCTCGTTTTAAAACTTTTTAGCCCACCCGTTACGTTTTTCTTCGCTTTACATCACTCACACAGGGTGTTTCATTCAGCGAAGTAACCAAAAAAAAATAAAATTGCCAACTGCTTATGAAACTCATTTTTTTTCGCATTTCAAAATACTTTTTACGATTAGAAATTCTGCGGGCATAATTTTAGTGTTCAATGATATTTATCCATAATTGGGAGTCATAAAATACGTGTGTTTGCATAATAATTCTTTCTGAATTATATATTTAGAAATAAATTAATTAATGATGAAATTCGAAATAGAAAATTTGTCACAAATTCGCCAAGCATTTTTTTTTTAATTGACAACATTGCCATAATGTCTTCAATTCAAAAAAAATTGAGCCTCGGGGTCAGCACTTTTAATCCTGCAAACTCAGTCAAATTCACTTACTCCTTAATATGAAAGACTGTCGGCATTAATATTCCCTTTTTTGCATCCTCATTTCTCCCTCTTATTGAAAGATAAAAAAGAGAATCGAATTTTTTTGTTTCATTCAATGAAGCGAGAAAGAGTTTACAGATGACGACGAAGCGAGGTCACGTAGCCACAGAGGAACCACACCCACGTTAACCCCGTTGGGCCACTCCCTTCATGACTCTCAAAATTAAAAAAAGTAGAAGAAATTAAAAAAATAGTAGAGGTGAATTTTCCTGAATAGAAGTGATTAAAATTTTTTTTATGCTCGTAATCTACGTGCATTAGATGCGGTTTCATATCACCACCACCCAGCCAAGAGAACTACACACATTAAACCGGACAACCTACCTACCTACATAACAAAACACGTCCGCTCTCGTTTCAGGCATTCTGAACAGTTGGAAATAATAATTTTCGTCAATTACGTCAGAGGAAAGAAATTAGAACTCAGTTGATTTAAATGATTTTTTTAAAGTTCAAATCGAAGCTTTTAATTCCATTCAAATACTCCTTGAAGATCCCTAACAATCCGTTATGAGCGCATATGCTCAGTAAAAACTCAAAAGTAGTTGTAAGAAAGAAGCGACAGAACGGAAGAAAGAGAAAATACAAGCAGAAAAAAACTGAGGAATGAAAATAAATGAATGTAAAAGAGTGAAGGAGGAAAATAGAAAATGAAGTAGCAGCAACGTTTAACTCAGCGGGAGAACTCCGGCCGGAAAATTAAATCCCCAGGCGAGTTTACGAGTCCTGAATTTCCGCGCGAACTCGCTAGGCAAAAGCCACCCGGGCGAAATTCCCCTGTAATTTTCCTCTCCCACTCTCCATCTCCTTTGCTTTTGCTATTCAGCATGAGTGAGAGTGCATTTGCACTAAAACTTTCAGCTAGAAATGTGTCCATGGGTAGTTATTAAATGCCCGGAGGCGAGGCGGATCAATATCAAAATACGAGATGAAAGTAACCTCTGAATTTTCATTCACCAGAACAAATAAAACATGATAATTCAATCAGTCCTTTCATTCTGAAATCGGCAGATTACCAAATGAGTTTCATTGTTCTATTTTTATTCGTGATTTTCAAATATGAAACTGCTATTCACACGGAATCGACCGCAATACCTTAAAAAAAGAACAGCCAACATAATGGCAATAATTGTAGAAGAGACGACAATGGACAGGAAAGAGGCACAAGGCTAACCATCAAGGTGTTCAGTTCTGTTCTTGTGGTATGCACCTTTTGTACACAATGAAGAAGTTGGACACTGTTAAACTTTGAATGGTTGTGAACGGTTAATAGTATTGTATGTTCTGAAGATAAAATCGAGATGAAGGCATTAGCCGTCGATCCGCAACATACACTCAAGCCCATTAATAATTCTACCCATCAATTGATTTGATATATAATAATATTTATTCAGTTACATCCTCCTCCCAACTGGCTTTTCCTCTACCTCGAGGGATAGAGTTAAAGTGTTTGGAATAATGATTTAAACGAATTTAATGAGCCACTCGGAGCTGTGTGCTCAGTGCCCATCCCTTTCAAAAACTCCTACTCATTTTTAAATGACCTGTCATTGTTTCATTATTTTCACTGGCGTCCCTCTCGTCTCACGACCCACTTTCGCAAGTAAAAACTTATCTCGATAGGTACCGGAGGGGCCCCCGTTCAAGGACAGTAGGTCATTTTCACCAAAGGCACACATATACTTGTACAATTTAAAGTCAGACAAAAAAAATAATATTATTCCTTTGTCTCTGCTCTCATTTTTTCCCCTCTATTTTTTGAATAAAATCTAAGTCACTTTAGTTCTTTATTTATGATTTCCGTTATATAAACACATTTGAATACACGTGAAAAGAGTTGAAAAATAAGAGCAGATTTTAATCTCAATTCATGATAGACTGATTCTTTATTAATCTTCCTGTGAAAGGCAAATTTGATTCCAACTTGATCAGTGAGCGAAGCCCCATTTACTTGATGATTTTAACGTTCATCCATCGCAAGAGAAACGATAAATCTTTTGTTCGCATTCAGCAGACTGCACTTCCGCGGAGGGGAAAAGGTGTATCACTATCGCATCATGGTGCACCTTCATGTGCCATCGGTGGTTAAGGATGCAGGAAAGATTGCCGACAGAAAGAGATAGAGGCTCGTTTTTTTAACGGTAGGGAGGCCTCTTCCGCTCTTTTATTATTAACTAAGGTGAAGAGAGAGGGGTGAAGGAAAACTTTCGCCGTCGACTGTAAACTTTGTGTGTGAGTGTGCAATTGATCCTTGAAATGAGACCCCAGGCACAAATCTCACCGCTGCAGCTATATAGTATCATTATTTCGTAACTTCTTGGTGCACAATTTCTTCCGTAAGTTGGTTTGTTAATGTGATTCTCGATTGAGTTAAGGATCAACGGGTAAATCATACTGCGAGGTCATCTCGATAATTACTAGGGGAGAACAAAAGCCACCGGTCATTGTGTGATATAACTATTTCATTTGAAATGCAAAGGAAATGTGATAAAGAAAGATGAGGAAAAAAGCAGAGCGTGCTAGATATTGTATACATTTCTCATTTTCTTTTTCTCCAATTCGCCAAAGTTCTTCTTCTGAAATTAATGAAATTGAATTTCAATTGAAGGCTCGATTGCTTCAATCATGAATGATATTTAAAATCATCATATTCATCCCCTCATGAAAATGAGATGGGAATGAAAAATATGATATGAGTAATGCCAGTTGGAACGTAGAGTGAAAGCGACACGTTGGATTCAACCAAACGCCGTCTCTCCATATACACTTTTACTCGATCTGAAAACCTCTGTATATACTCTCAGAAACATTATAATACACGGCAGTAGTCCCTGGCATAGTTACGGGTAGGTTGAAAAGTACGCCCCAATGAAAGGTAAACTGCACCTTCTCCATCAGCCTCTATTACACCAGATACCTCCTGTTTTTTTGTATCCAATATCTTTTAGCATATTCTGACTTTAGTAAATGTTACATTTCTCACTCAATGAAATCCATCGAGCTTTCACTATTGCACAGATACATTTATTAAATGAAACAGGGAAAATCTGAGAGGAAAAAATCCATTTTTTTCTCACTTCCTTTGAGCTTCGGGATCTTTATTCTTTTCCATAACAAAAGACAGCCATATGCCGGAAAGCATTTTGAGGAATCAGAATATACTGAGGGTTCGTTTGTAGAAGGGCCTCGTTGACCAGGAACCCTCGCGACGAAAACATGGGATCTCGGTTTCTCCCCAGTTGAAAGCTTCCCTTCAAGATACTATTTTCCTGCATTCGAATCCCTCGCTCATTGGCACCCCCATATCTCCTTTCTGAGACCCTCTTTCTAGTTACTAGCAGCTCATGTCTGCTTTCCTCTTTCCCAGCCCCTTCAATGCTTTACTGAGAGACACATTCACCCTACCATTAATTTCAAAACCACTGTTTCCAGATCGATAAAATTCTGTATTCCATACTGTTGAATATTATCTACAAATTTTTCCTACTTGTTGATGAATATTCTCCATTTAGAAATAAGATGATGAGATTCTTTCAATTGAAATGAGATTATTCGAAAAGGATTTCGCGGGAAATAATGGAAAATTCTTCGAATAAATTCTTTAAATGTGTGAGAGTAACATTAAGCGAAGGATAAAAGCGACTTCAGCCCCAACATCTGCCACCCCAGCAATCACCCTTGTCAGGTCAGGGACAAAAGAATACGAGGCGAAGAGTTTAGGTATCTCCCCATTTTCTTTTCCATCTGCCCACCCACGATGTCTATGTATTTTCCTTTCCGTTGCGCCTCGAAAATACCTACCGGACCACCAGAAAACTTTCCTGGAGGCCTTCCGTCTTAAAAATGATGCGACATTTTTCCCCAACCAACACGAAACCCAACAACCATTAATTCCTTTCAAAACCAGAATCCCCCAAACTGTAGAATCAATGTTTTAAGGAAAACATAATGGAAACGCATATTTCAAAATTTTCGTTCTACTCAGGAAATGTATTTCGAAATTGTTTAATCTTATCGATCGTGCCTCACTACATCTGGACGACCTAGTGATACAGTTTGAGAGAACTAAACAGTCAACGTATATTAACCTCTTAGAATCCCAACGTGAAGGATCGAGGTTAACGATAAGACCTTTTATTCTAAGTCGTTGAAAACGAATGAACCAAGATAGCCATCTGGAAATTATCATCACTTGACTCTTCATTGATGTTGAAACTTCAATCAATTCAGTTCCATTAAACGAGAAGAAAATGAATTGAACGAAAAAATGCTCTGAATGACTTCCGTATTTTCGTAACAAGAAGCATTAAATAAATTTCTTACTGTCGATTTTATGGAAAGAGAAAAGTTCAGAAAAAGTCATTGAGACCCATGGCTTTTCGCCCGAGTGAAACAAGAAAAGAGAAATAGGACTACGAAGGGAAATCTTTAAGGTAAAACGTACAACTCTCTCTTCCTCTTGTCTTCCACCCCCGAAAAAGAAAGTCTTCTCTTCCGCCACTTTCTATTCTCTTCTCTCCATCGTCATCTGTACCACCAGGTTTGCTTTCCCATGATCTTTGACAACATAACGTAAACCAATAACCTCGAGTAAAGAACTCTTTAAACCAAAATTTCGTCATAAAATTATCATTTTAAATATCTCTTTGAATTTCTAAATGTGAAACAAAGGAAGTCTAAGCCCTGCGTTAACAAATCTGGATCAAAGCGTGTGTGTATACGGTTCTTTTTGAGTGGCGGAAGGAGGGAGGGCTAGTGTGGCATAATGGCGGCTTGAAGAAGAAGAAGTAAAAAAAAACAAGGTGAAGTGAGGTGAAGAGAGCTGACCTACTGTCGCAAGTGGCTCAGGGCCGTTGCTGTCCAAATCGTTCTCTATCTCACTTCCACTGCCATCGCTGGAACTTCTTTCTCCCATCATTTTTTTAACCATTTTTTCTCTCCCATTGACGCCTACATCGTGTATTCTATATTCAAACCATCAGCTTTGTGACCTCTGACACCAGTTCTAATTAACTCGGAAGAATATGCGGAAAGCTTTCGCATTACTGTCTACAGATATTAAAAAGTCAATTCGCAATTTATATTCAATTTTAATCTTTTCAATATCAAACACATCACTGCGTCCCAATGAATTTTCCAAATGAAAATTCATCCATCAATGATAAATGAAGTGAAAAGTAGCGATACATTTAATTTTCACTGGTGAAATCGCCATTTAATGGGAAATCCAATTTAATCCCATTACAAAACCATTGTATTTCGGTCCAGCTGGTCACTTTCAATATTAACTCCCCGCCCACTATTGGCAAGAGTGAAAATCAACCAAAGAGGCCTCCAATGTTGCGCCGTATTTGCTATCCGCCCGAAAGGGAGAAACTTTCAAACTGTCCCGCTCATTATCCTTTTTTTTCCCGTCAAGTTATTCAACCACTCAACATTTTCACCCATTCTTGAGTGAATACATTGCCAACTTTACCCAACACTTTTCACTGCACCGCCCATGCCCCGAGACGCTTCACTTTCCATTGCGGTGCAGTTCCATTCCAGTTTTCATCATAAAAATTTCTACGTTAAGTGTTTAAAGTTTCACTCTCATTAATTTTCATTTTGTTTTTATTTCTTTTTAATCATTTTTATCATTACTTTGATGGTTATTATTTGAGAAAGAACAAAGACACTTTTTTTTACTGTAGAATAAATTAGCAAATTTCTCTTCCGGTCAAATGTAGCTTCTAAACATTCGCAATGGCTATTAGCATTCAAAAACTAACCATTTGAAAATCCTAACGGAAGAATTCGTGGAGAATTTCAAAATAGTACCCGAAAGTTGTAGGTTAAGATTTCGCACATCCTGTGCTAATTGAGTCACGCTTTCATTTTTTTTATTCTTCATCCTTCTTTCACTCAATACATTTTATAATTTTCTTCTCCATTTAATTGAAAAAATTTCTTCAAACAATAAATTAACCAATGAATTTGATGTTTGAATAAAAAAATAATGGAAAAAGACTCATAAAACAAGGAGAAATTTCATATAAAATTGTTACAAGGTGTTAACAATTGTTGCTCTATGTTTTCTTTTTTTCTCATTGTTTTGAGTTTCATTTGAAGTGACTAACAAAAGCATTGTAACGAGACAAAAGAAATGAAATACGATTAAAGCACAAGAATTGTGTATATATAAAGGAACTTTAGTAAAAGTTTCTCTAAAACTTCGCCAACACATTCGAGACAAAAGTTTCGATTGCCACAGGCGTATTTCTTAGAAACTTATACATCCCAGTCCCGTGTCCCTTCACTTCTTTTTTAATTCTTTTTCTCTCCATTTCTTTTATCCTCATCTCCCCGGCTTTTTCCTCAACTTTTACCCAGTGGCCAGATTTATTTACCGTGCAATAGAAACAAAAACCCATGAAATTTCTCAATTAAAAGTGTCAAAACGAAGAAACAATTACTACTTAGATAGAATCTATATTCAATTGCAATCAATTCCTCCCTCTTAATCCAATTGCTAGTGCTCTGATTTTTTTTGCAATTATCCTAGCAACCACGTGCCGCTGTATTACGCAATCCATCTTATAACCGATTAAGTAATCTATGGGCAATTCACCCACGCCTCCCAGCCTCAATCTAAAAACCCCAACGTGATCCCTCAAAATTTTCCCATCAAACTCTCAACCGTGTTTAATCCATTCCCATTGCCATAAACACTCATTTCTCTATCTCTATCCCTCTCTCTTCAACTCTCACGAATTCATTCTCTTGTAAAGTTAATCAACGATTGGTTCTAACTGCAGCAAACAGGCAACAGTGACATCACTCGTCCTCGAATTACGTAAATACATAGGCGCGTTGTGCACAGTAAGTGTGCGCGTTTTCCTTCTCGCCCGCGCATGTATCAATAATTCCACCATTACTAATAGGAGTTTTCCATTCTACGGAAGCGCCATCGATCGTTTCCATCGAGCGCGCACGAAAGATCCAATTTTAATCAACGAAATACTGAGAGTTTGAACCAGAGAATTTTTTAAGAAAAATTTATTCGAATCATTAGTGAAATTCTTTGAGCTTAATTAGTTAATTAAACAATGAAGTTTCAGTGATGAAAGTGTTTGGTAATATTAATGATGCTGACGAGCTCTGGGGCGAGGCTCGCGAGGATGATGCTACTGCGTCAGCCACTGTGTTCCGTCAAGGCCAGTTCAATCTTTGTTTCGTCAATTCGTCGGTGAGTTAATACTCAAACAATTGAAAGAACAAAGAATAACATAAATAAATAAGTAATAATTGAGGTTAAAGTTTATTTGACCTGATTTTTTATGAAATTTTTTAAACATTACGGTCTACATGAGATTGTCAGGCTGAACGGAATGAGAAAGAGAAGAAAAGAGTAGGGAACTGAAGAGACAAATTGGAATTCGTCTTGTGCGATGATCATACATACAACCGCGTGGGTAAAAATGGTTACCAGTATTCAAAATGTTTATTTTTGACGATGAGGTCGGCTAGGACTAGTGTAAAACTAGCGCTGAGGACGGGCCAATCATTTTCTATGTATGGCTTTTGGCCTCGGACACTTCCGGCTTTCTCACAATTACACTAAATTGAATATTCAAATTTATTATATCAATCCTATAAATTTTATCTACTAACATTATGCTTCAATAACTCGTGAATAAAAAAAAATTCACTTCTTTTTTGTGGATGGCATTGAAGAGCCGGGAGAAATTTCCAATGGAAAAATCGTGCGGACGACCCATTTTGCTTCGATAGTTCTTGAGATATTTATAGATCATTCTTTTTACGATTAAAATAATTCGCCTCTTTCGTTGGAATTTTTAGAGCGAACGCTATTGAAATATTGGAAGGAATAAAAATTATGATGAACAGAATTTTCATCTAAATTTTTTTGAATATCAATATTTATATAATTCACGGTTCTTTCATTGTTTCTTTAAAGTAACGATTACATCATTGAGTTGCACGTAAATCCGGGCTTCCGTTTCCTCGATGGGGATGATGGAAATTTCCATTGGCCAAGTTTACTCAGTGTAAAACCTTGAATGTTTCCCCTTCAATAATTTTAACCAAACAACACGGATTCCAAAAAAAATTACATCAAAGAAGAAATCGATTGACAAAACCTTTGGGAACTCCGTTTTTTATTCTGCAGAAATATACTTTCAATTGTTTTCCTCCTCGTTTCATGTTCTTAACAATTTCTGCACAGAGCCCTCGACTGCCCCTCTCTTCTGCCCTTTCTCCAACATAAAGAACAGGTAAATAACAATGATAAAGAACAATGCACAGTTCTCATGGGAAACCATAGGGAAATAATACTTGTTCGAGGAAAAATGAATTTACGAGAGTAAGAAAAACGTATCGAGTGTAGAAAAAATGTGGAAAAAATACTTTTTACGGAGTAATGAGAATTCCCCCTCAAGCAATAATTCAAGATTCATTTACTTGACTGAAGGGCTCTGCAACGCGTGACCTTATATCCATATCAAACACACCCTCGTCTCAAATTTTCTTTTCTCCTTCTTCTCTTCCTATTTCCTGATACAACGCAATCTATATACAAAGAAATTCGTGACATCGCCTTGAGTCCCGATTGAAGTAGAGGGGAGAGAAATGAAGAGCAGAGCCACAATTCTATTCCAGCCCCCAAGGAAATCTCGAATGCCAGAGAATTCGAAGGCCTCCCCATGACAAAACTTCTCGTCCAAAAGTACTCCCGAAGGCCACATCAGGCCAACTCGCTCAAAATGTTTTTACACAAGTTAAATTAGCCCAGAAACTTTTTTTTATTTCTACATTTTTTATTAAAAACTTAAACATCAAATTTTCAACAAGAACCACGAATACAAACGAATCAACTTCAACAATGAAAATATTTATATTCTTAAACTTTAATTCCCTCCAAATTTTATGATAAATTTGTCGGATGAGCAGTGACATTTTTCATTGGATCTATTAAAACCGTGCGAGGTGTCCTATGAGAAGCACATTCACTCACAAGGTACCTCTGCCTTGACCAAGTTGAGCGCTATCCGTATCGAATCTCCTCTGTCTTGACTTTGACCCTATTATATTGTGACCGTTATGATTAGATCATGTACTTAAAAAGCCTAAATAATTTTACCGTTATGTGGCTCTCTCTTTTCCACTCGTAGTCTTCAATGCTCATTGGTACGTAGCCCTAAGGGACTAGAATGCATTTAAGAAGACGTCAACGATAGAACGAAATAAAAGACATTTCAATTCCACGGATATCTCTTGGGGAAAGACACATGGGATGTTGCTAGATTTTTCGCTTTTTATTTTGTTTCAAAAACTGTGCCAAGAATGTACAGAGTATTTGTGCCAGATCTTCCAACAATGTCAGCATTTTGTTAAATTGTAAAACAAAACGAGGGATTTGTTAATGTTTAACGTTGACACTTTATTCTTGTTATCGTAATCCTCATTTTTACAATATATATGTTCAACAAATCAATTTATTCATGTTTATTGCTGTGTAATAAACATTTGAAATTTCCATAATCCAAATTTAATCCGGATTCATTTAATTCCTTTAGTAATTCAACTAAAATGACACTTTAAAAATTTTCAACCACGCGAAAATAGATGTCATGTGCAAGCATTTCCATTTTACCCAACCAAGTGGCAATAATTCACTCAGGGGGTAATTGCAACGACGGCCACTCGAAACCGATAATGATTCCCCAAGCTATATCTGCTTTTATGCAGAGTGAATGCGCGAGAGAGAGTGTGTAAGCCACGAGAGAAACTTTTACCCACTAATTTACAGCATGGATAGTTGGTACGCGTATCAACAAAAATAATGCCCATGCCAGGCTAATTGCAACGATTAAAACACGAAAGGGCCATCCTCTATTCGAGAATAATTATGCTGCTCAACTCTGTTTTTTTTCCACAATCCAAAACAAAAAACAAAAAAACAATTCAAAACAAATTGAAACTAAATAAGTGAGAGAAAGAGGGGGAATTGCACCAAGGAACAAAATAGTAAAATGCACTGAATTTTTTATTGAAAGTGAAAGTAGTTGGAAAAGTTAGATAATAGAGTACAATAAATAACAAAACGAAATAAAAAAATTAAATAATTCCTTTCACTGGAGAAAAAAAGAGAAAAAAATATCCCTTTCATGTCAATGCAATTTTCGTGTGGGATTATAGCGATTAGGAGTTGCGAAAAATAAGAGAGAGAAGAGGGAGAAAGAAACCTCCCTCGTTGGCAGTTAGAAATTCGTGGGGTGTGCAATGTATGACGCGACGTTGTACATACACAAGCAGACTAGCGAGAAATACAGGGAAAAAAGGGAGGCAAAGGGAGAGAAGAGTTAGACGAGAGTGAGAGAGAGAACAAAAAGGTATAGGAGAGAGCTATCGACCAGGCACAAGCAGAGAACTGAAACTCCAGTGTACGGTAGAGCGGTTCGTCCCGTGACCTGACCTCGTCTGAACCCTCCATTCCACTCTCTGCCTCGCTCGCCCTAACACAATCACCTCTACATAACCTCCCATGGTCTCCCTCCTTTCCCGTTCTATTCCTCTCACTCTATTTTCATCTATCCATAGCAATTGAGAGCGCTTCCCTGTGGCTTGCCTCACTGTATTGATATTAACACCCGAATTAAAAACGAACGCTACGAAAATAAAAATGACTCTCAAAGGATTTTTATTGATCCATCAAATCCAGAGGAAAACTATTAACTTTGCCTTTATAAATTTCCAATTCAACTGAAATTTAGAAAGGATTTTATTTCAATGTCACTGAGTGACAGTTTTATGTTTCAACAATTTTAGTGAAAACTGTATTAAAAGGAATAAACTCCAACAAATATGTCAGTCTGTCTCTGAATTTTCCGTGCATCCCACGAATTCAACTCTTCCTCCTCCATTCTTTCTCTCTCTCTTTAATTCCCCTTCGACCCACTCCCTGTCGCTCTCTGCTCACGATGTATGTAGTTTGGAATTAGTTCGTCGCAAGCCGCCAGCACGAAACCACAACGCCAGACTGAGAGATATGCCTGAAAAACGTTCACGGAAGCTCTTCTCATTTGCCTTGTGGCAATCTCTATTCTCCCCCTGCACTTTACGCGGTCCCTCCCACGACATTCAAGCCTTTCCCTCAAATATTTTAAGGGAGACCATAATCGGAATTTTGGAAAAATAAATTAACGTAGAAAGCCAAGATTCTAAAGTTCAGATTAAAAAATTTCTGCATTTAAAAAGTTGTGAAAACTTGTCAGATTGACATTATTCATGATTTTTTTAATTCACCAAGTGTAATAATTTAGGGTTAAAGTGTCAACTCATACGAGTTCATAAAGATTAGCATATTTTCCCCTATTTAACCTTTTCCACATCACGTCATCTTATTTATCCTCATTGAGGAAAATTTTGTAAGATAATTATCCTTCAAATGCAGCATCCTATCGTGTGCTTGAATTCTTTCTCTCATAATCACGCTACATATAATTCGCAATGCTTGGCTATTGCCAAACTACTGCAGCGACATTTTTTATTTTTTCCCAATTGACTCCTTTCCATTGCGCTCCCAAAGCATCGATAAACACAGAGAGACGTGAACTGCAGTGGGTATAAAACATTACAGCAATATGCCGTGCAGTTTGAAAAAAGGAAGGAGGGAAGGGAGTGAATAAACGAGCGAGAGAGGTCACGAGTGGAAAAAGTCGCGTAGGAAAGAAAGGGATAGGAGGTAGTATACGTTCGGACGGTTTGGTACCCGTTGGCACATTCACCCTTCTCTGCCAGACGTTTTGGTTCGGCCACATTCGGCCGCTGGTGTAATCACCGGGCATAAATAGTCTTTAGAAAGCACGTGTGCGCGCAATAGTGGGCGCCTTTAGTTCAATTATATATATATATATGTATTATAACTTTTGCTGGGCGATATAGTTTGTTTCGGGTACAAAACGGAAGTGGATTCAGAAGTGTATAGGTACTTAATATTAATTCACTTTGTTTTTACAAGTATCTGTTGTTTTTTTACCTTTAGATGCGAGGGTGGAAAGAATGGAATGAATTAAACTTTTAAAGATGAAACTTGACAGGAATAATGTGAAGGACATTTGGATTTAATTCATTTCCTGTTTAATTTTGACATGGAAAGTTGAACATGAAAGTAATTGAGAGGAAGTGGGGTGGAATGGACATTTGGTGAAACGGTTTGTGATTTAGTTTTTTTGGAGAATTGCAGAAGTGGAAACTGATTTTGGAGAATTTTTTTGAAGATTCCAAGCTTTGGAGAAAAATTGAAGGCTTTACTTTCTTTTCAATTGTCATTGGTTTGTTTCAGTGTAGAATGAGGAAAATAGACTAAATCATCATCATTAACTCTTTTCCGGTCATGCAGATTCCGCTTCCTTGCCGCTGCATGATAAAGCCAAAAATCCCCCTTCAAATCTTGACCAAAAAACTCGAATTTTCTAAAATATCAAAAAATTAATTTCTACACATGTTTTCCACTTAAAATTTCCTCAGCTTTCCAATAGAACGACCATAAAAAATAACGAAAACTAGGTTGTGTCCATTTTACCCCACTTTCCCCTAAACTCCATTTAAAATTCAATATTTTGTCTATCCCCTTAATACTCATTTTATTTCACTTTTCCTAAGCATATTCACATCATACTCATCACAAATTTCTCAGTCTTTTCCATTGTTTCCACAATATACCACAATTTATGAAAATAATCATTTTGAAAGGCAAACTTTTGCTACAAAAAAGCCAATATTCTCTTCCCCTCTTGTCCATCAATTGCGGATTAGAATCAGAAATAAAATAGTGAAAAAAAGTGGATAGTCATCGTTTACCAAACTACACGCCCCAGTTTCTATGGCGGACGTCGAGGCGGCAGCTGGACCGTGAGTTCACTCGTCCAAAGGACCATTTCCATTTGAAATACTCTGGAGAGATCCCGCGCCCCAGTGCTCATAAAAATTCAAACCGTGTGCATTTATTTCTTATTCCTGAAGAGCTTGCAGTGTTCATTCGCCCATTATTTAGTTCTCTTCTTCACAATTTTAACGTCCAAAAAAAAATAACACAAATGAAAATATATTTGATGCATTATATTAGAGAGTCGAGTTAATTCTGACGTAATAAACGAATTAATTCACTTTGAACACCCGGCGCTAGACTCGAGAAAGTTACGTGACCCGGTGCTGTTGTCTCTACCCAAAAAAAAAAAGAAAAAATGATGAATTAAAGTAGAGAAATCCGTCCTGGTTTCCTATCGTTACTTCTGTCCCTATTAAATTGAATAACCATACATTATATTACTTATCATTCTCTTTAAACACAAATCCATAGTCATTTTTTTTCAACTAAAAAAAAGAAGAATAAGTTTGAAAAAATCATACATTGAATAAGCGAACAGTGTCAATAGAACGTTGGGTTCGAGGCAAGGTCGGCCATTTAACGAATAACGAAGGTCGTGCATTATGATGTTAAAACGACGGAGCGTCGTTAAGCGTTTTGAAAAAAAGAAAAAAGACGCCTACAATTTCATTTGTGTGTGTACCGTGTGGCCTAAAAGCCACGGCCATGTAAACGTTTTTCAAGAAGATCTTTTGGCTAACCGTCAGCCGGCCCCTTGTAACCGTTTCTTCTTTATTTTTCACTTCTCGAGGGCTTTACAGGTGTCAATATTGGGCCTCTTCGGTAAATGCTCCCTCAGTTGAGGAAAAAAGGTTGTGCAGAAAAGAAAACATGGGAAGTTAAGAAAATAAATGAAATTAATTATTTACATTAATTTCATCTTCATTCTCCCCGACCAAAAAAAATCAGAAAATTTTTGAACATTCATCTTGAGAAATTCCCCGCGAAAAGAAAGTCTATGAAAGTGCGCTCAGTAGCGATTAATTCACTCAGTCGGTAAGCAGGAGTATAATTTCATTCGGCTTTGCCGTCACTTTTCTTGTTTACGATTTACGTACTGTCTTCTGTGTGGTATACGAGTTGTTAATGTATACGTGTTCCCTTCGCTTTCGGTGCACCGGCGCATACGTACAATCCCCGCACGTGCCACTGCACGTGCTTACCAGTTAATGCTGTGCTGAGAGAGCCACAAACCTACCTATTATTTTATCAAGAAAAGAAAAAAAAATTGGGGAAAGTAGAGTGATTGCGGATTTGGGCGGAGAAAAAAACTAAAGTGAGGAGAATAAGGGACAAGAGAAAAAGCTTTTCGAACGAATCGACATAAACCCAGGGCCGTTGGTTAAAGGGGGTCAAGGGGATCTTTTGCCCCGGGCCACAACGCTCTCCTTCCGTCCTTATTAATAAACTTGTTTTCATCACCCATTAATACTACAGGAGTTATCACCAAATATTACAAAATTCTTATGAAACACTTATTTTTATTTTTCATGATTTTATTTCACATCAATAACATGTTATGCTTACTTTATACTCTTCGAAATAATTAAAAGTGGAGCAAGACAGTTCTGTTACATGGTTAAAAATTACAGAATCAGAAATTAATTTGACTTGCAAGATTAGCGAATTTTTAAACTACATTAATTATGTATTAAGATCTTCACAAACGGAAGTTTCAATTATTTATGAGGAATGTTTTTTTTTTCTTTTTCAATCAGAATGAACTGAGGAGCATTAAAAGCTTTTGATTTGATTTATTCTCTTTGCAGTTAAATTTCATAAATACATCCATGCAAATGGCAATCGATAATTTCAAGAAGCTTTGATCCAACAATGAATAAAAAATAAGTATTATTACAGAGTAAAATACTCAAGGGACACAACAAAGGGAACGTTGAGGGGTGTTCGCCTCTCATTTCCTGCGTCCCTGGTTTTTCGAAGAGCTCAGCTCTCGTTGTGTCTCGGACGGTGACACGAGGTCGCACACGACTGCGCGCCCAAAAACAAGGTGGAGAGGGTAAACTGAGAGCTGAACCAGGCAAACCACCGGGGCACGATATTATCCGAACAAAACCGAAGCTCTCCCCGATTCCACACGTACACATGCATAACAACGATTGTACATAGTGTAAAAATGCATGAGTGGGGGTAACCGGTGAGTTTTACTGGTGCTGCTCAGTCGTTCTACTACCGAGGTCGGAGTCGGAGTCGAGACTCGTGATCCACCGGGTGATCTATACAGTCGTACGAGCCGCTTCGCCGCAAGCGCCAGACCACGAAAACCTCTGCATCATTTTTTTTGTTTTCTTTACTTTTCGAATTTTGTTTGAACTCCTTTATTATTAACAGTACTTAACTCTGTTGAAAACTTGGTTAATTACGCTGGCTACAATAAAGAACCTGAGGCCCTGACACTGACGTTTTGGAGTAACGTTCAGTGCACAAGAAGGATAAAGAGAATCAATTGATTCTACTGTTTTCACAATTTGTTGAATAACGAAAAACGGAATAATCAAGTGAGTGTGTAATAGTGATTCTAGTTTAATCATAAAATTGAAGAGTTGTTGAATTTATCTCCTCCTGGTATTGAAAAAATAAATAAAAGAATAACAAGTGACAAATCTCGCTCCGAGTGCTCAAAAGTAAGTTGAGGGTGGATATGACAGGCTCGGTCAGCGACCACAGATTAACAATATTAAATCGTGCGCATGTGTCCAGTGGGATTTAACAACAAAACTCTCGTCGCTTATCTGGATACCTTGACGACGCCTCCAGCTGAACTGTCTCATGTCAGGATGGCGCTGGCGCGGTACGTTCAAGCAACTTTATTTAACCACATGTCAAAATGCGGCCAATCTGCGAAAAAAATCACTCTTTCTCTCATTTATTTTATTTTCAAATTTACAATCAATTAATTGACAATCAATTCATCAGTGTAATGCAGTATGCACTTTTGGATTTGAAGGATTGAGATAAAGGAGAATTTTAAAAATCCATGAGTGACAATTAAGGTCGAGTGCGAATGAGTTCAGCCAGTGGGGGCAGAGAGGTGTACTACACACCAGTTGTGTGTATAACGAAGAAGCTAAACCAGCCGCGTAGCCTCGTTAAAACTCGTGCCATGGCTCTCTGTGCTGAGCTATCCAATTGCTTCGAAAATTATTATCGGCCGCGATTCAAACCCGGATCGACCTCCTTGTAACCTCAAGCCCGTTATTTACGGCCGGCTTGAGAGAGTTAGACCTTCCTTCTCTCTCTCTCTTCCTTGTATACTCCTACACACTTCGATTTTCCTTCAATGCTCTTCAAACACAGAGCCATCGAAAAATTCCGCCCCTATGTTTATTTTCGAATTCACTCCCGAAAAGCAAAACGCTTGACTGATCACTCTCAATGCTTCCTTCTCCATTTATCGTCATTCTCCACGTTCTGTTTTCTCCATTTTCTTCCTTTCATTCTCATCCCCATATTTGTTATGGAAAGAAAAAAAAGAAGGAAAAAAACTACCGAAGAAGGAAGAAAACGACGCCACTTTACTGAGCCTCTTATTGTATTTATTTGAGAGCTTATAAAATGAAGATACGTGTATTCGAAAGTTTTAACATTCCGACGACAGCTGGATACTCTCAAGGCAACTGATGACATTTTGAATTAATGCTTTGGAATGTTTTATGTTCCTACTCTTAAAAACTCATTGTTTCTTTGTTTCCTCCGAAAGATAAGAGTTATCTCGAGTTTATTCATCCAGAAAAAAATCACATGGATTAATTATTAACATGGCTCGATGCATTTGAAGAGGAAGCGAATGAGCCGAAGGAATGCAAGAAACGAGGAAAGAAAATAATTCTGTTCACGTAGAATAATAAATAAAAGGAAAAATCGTCGGTTATTCAGCCGGTGTTTCTGACCACTTTGTCCAGAGTTTCCTGCTCAAAGCGGTGGACACCGGTGATTCATTAGGGGGGATCATAAATGCTTTTTTACCAAGTTCCGGTATTCACCTAAAAAAAATAAAAGAGGAGGAAAAAAAACGTTAAAGTAAGGGCCCTTCTACAGAGAGAATAAATGAATAACCTCAATGATATTTGACATTGAAAGATATGGGAATTTAAATTAATTTACGTTTCTGACACACAGTACACACTTAATAGGAAATTGATCATTTGTGTGTTCACACAACTGCGAAAACTTTATCTGTTGGATGAGAGAGAAAGATATAACAATGAATGTTAAACAGCTGTTTTGTGCGACACCTTGTCTGTCTAAACCATCATTATTAACTGCTTTCAATTCTCCTTCGGATTAATGTTCAATTTGTTCATCGTAAATGCCATCTCATTGATCAATTCATATAATAAATGAAGAAAAAATGATAAATTGACAGATTTTAATTAACATCAATTTTCGTTCCATTAACTTTTTATTAGCTCCAAAAGAAACCAATAATTTAACTTCGTTTATCAATGGAAAAAACAAAATTGAATATTTCATTAGAATCAAATTTATTCAGTTTAAAATTCAATTGTGTTTTTCCCGGAACAGATGAGAACCTGAGGTTAAAAATCAAAAGTCAGCAATACTATTTTTTTGTTGTTTTTGAGGGAAAAAAACATTACTGAATTGTTTTTCAATGCTACAAAGGCCGTAACGAGAACGAAAAAATTATGAAAAAGAAATATGCTCAAGTTCACTTACAATCTAACTAACCACGTGTCGCACGTTTCATCAATTTCCGAGGTCGGCAGCACTCTCGCGTCACGTTGTTTATTTCTCTCCTTACTTAAACTACAGTCTTTTTGCTAACACGTGCGGAACTTACCTCATGTCACCTTGCTACCATGAATTTCTCATTTAACGTTTTTATTCTTTCCTCTTTTATTACCATTCCTTTACGAGAACAATTCAATTACTCCGACCTCTGTACATGCACAACAAAAATTTGTTTCTTTATCGTTACTATTGCACTGACTGCCTTTATTGATCCGTATTTTGCCCCCGGAGTTTCTCAAACTGTTTGAAAAAATGTGGATATATATATATATATATAAAAATGAACTGAGAA